>CAXKVY010005320.1:0-17888 GCA_964058915.1 Tetropium fuscum | reverse complement strand
ATTTCTGTGAAAGGTTACTTGATCTACTCCGCAGCAGCATACCTAGGTAGGCACATAATGGGTAAGTTTTGCTTCTAGTCTACAGATGGCGCGGATGTTTCACGATTAAAGGTGTGCTAGCAAGTATTTATATTATAGTTTTAAAAATTATGGTTTATGAATCCATAAACTATAACGTTTTCAGTTTATCCTTACATAATATACATGAAATATCTATCTACAATGCTGGCCAATAGGTTAGAATAATTCAAAATTTTAATATAATTTTGGATTCATATATCTTTTGAATAATATGGAATATCAAAATACGGTTTCAGGACATTATTGGAAATTTCATTGGTAATAAATGTCCTGAATATCATGTTTGTATCGTGCTCGAAAAAGGAATATACGGGGTGTAAACTAAACCCCTACAAAAAATCAAAATTTCATTCTTACCGAGAGTTTGAGAAATTTTGATACCAGGGTAGCCTATGGACCAATTCGAAGAGTAGGAATTTTTTGCAAATGTATCTTACTATTTAAAAATAAAATAGAATGTGAATTTACAATTTTATATATAACATATGGTTTAAATAAACATACACTGAGTAAATAAATGTAAATTTATTCAGAGTCAAGCACAAACACCGCAATAGATCAGGAACGTCGCCCTTTTGGAAGGGTCTGGACTCACCCAGTTTAGATCAGTGGAGGAGGGAGGGGGCGGAGAGAAGGCGATTTCTAGAGGTGGAGGCGGGTCGTCATATGGTGCTGGGTCCTCGTCCAGGACAAGAGGTGGCGTTGTCGCAACTTCGCTCTTGGCAAAAGGAGCATAGGACTCAGCACTTGAGCTCTACCTTTCTGCAAGTGCACGACCCTAGGCACCCTTTCTTGCATTTGCAAGCCACTATTCTACGGAGGGTTTGAGGAGCGGGCTCTGAGCATATTATCGGGCATGAGATTGTTCGCTGGTAGCCCATCCCCAGTCACATGAGTTTTTTGTCGACCTCCCAACTATTTTGCAGCTTTGTGGTATTTTTCGATTTTGTGCTCTGGGTTCTTACGACCTGCTGGTAGTTTTACCTGGGGCTTTAGAAATTCTTCTGTGATCTCTTCTCCACACAAACAACAGATCTTTCCCAGATTTAAAACCTGCCGTTGACGTGATGATTACGTATGTGATGGCCGCTCGGTTGGATCTGGATCCCCTCCTCAGGGCGACGGTTAAATGTGCGATACAGACCAACATTATTCAGTACAATATTTTCATCATTTTCCCAAAATCCGATGTTTTATTATTTTTTCGTTTTTGAGGAAACTCTGAGGCCTAGAGGCACCATTTTCGAATCGTATATTAACTTCAGTCAATTCAATTTCCTACAAATTTCATTGGCATAACTTTCACTGGGACCATTAGTTTAGCCGGTACGTGTTTCGGCAAATGACCTTACCGAAAAATGTTCACTTTTTGGAAAAATATATCATATTCCACTAGCTGTATCTCCGTAACATATTTGGGCTCAAATTAGAGCAAATTTATTTTAATACTCGAAAAACGCTTCCTTAAGGTAGTTTTATCGAAAAAATCTAAACCAAGTGCCAGAATTTCGCGGTATTCGAGCATTATAGGAGTAGCACATGGTTTTTCAGGGTTTGAAACTTGGATATACACTACTCAGGGGTCCTACTAACATATATACAAAAATCGTAGATACATGTGCGTTTGCGATGTTTGGTGCTTTTATTGACTGGACTATATTTTTAAGGTACAACAACACAATTGCACACAATTTGCTAATATTCAGCAACGATTTGTTCTTACAGTCATCAATCATTAATAACTAATGTAAATTATATTCGAGCCTGCTCCACCTATTTTTTTACTACCAGATGCTGTCATTACCAGTGTATAGACATTTTCTGGATAAAATCTTGCATTCAGAGGCAGACGTGATATTTTACCGGTCTGTCATAGCATAGCAAGTGACAGCCAGATTTGTGTAGCATCGATTCCAATTAATTCTGATATCGTAATTACCTGGCGGGGCGACGGCCGCGCTTTGCGGGGAGAAAACCATGACAGTGTTGCCGATCGTGGTGGTAAAATCAAGGAACCCGTAGACGGTTTGGGTGACGTAGTTTCCAGGGCTGGAGGCGGCAGTCTGGACTACCTCCGGCGCAGCATTATATGGGTTGACAAAAACGGGGCCTTGGGACGCATATACCAATTTCACTGCAACATAAAAATATACCAATAAGTTATTTAGTATAAAAAGCTGAATTATTGTGTACACAGGCAAATTTTACGGCCGGCTTATTTTGGTCTATATTTTGTTACTTCGCGCTTCATTAGCGTATGGTTGGTTATATTTTTAGTATGTAGATACCTTTCACTTTTTTTTCAGATTGTCAGCAAGACTTGTGGCAGTATAGACTGCGGTGTTATGTAATTTGTTTTTTGTTTTGCTCAGAAAAATAACATATACGAAGTACTTCGTAATACCTGAATGAAATTGATATGGTTAAGCAAAAATTTACCTTTTACTCTTGATTAGTGTTGCAACAATTCAAATTGTTAGAACAAATAAGTATTTCTTATGCAGATTACTTAACTGCCTTTTACAGGAAATAAAAACTTGCTCGGTTTTCGTTGTACATATTGATTGAGAGTTCGGGGCAGACCTACGTGCCATTTTGCTGCAAACTATATAATACCAGTAACAATTTTTATGAAATATAAGAAGCTATTTGCTAAAAGTAGGAAAACTTTATGAAATATGGCGGCATTAAGCTGGTTCGTTCTCGTAGCTCAAGAAAGACATTTAAGAATTTACCTTTTGTGGACTTCATGCCGAAATAAAAATAAAACTCGAACGATACTTGCATATTGGCAACTACAACAAGTGAATTGCGATTATTATATTATTTTCAGTATGCCTCAGTACCTATTCAATCTATGCCTAATAAGCATTGTCCTATATATCGTTAATTGGGTTCTAATTGTAAATATACATGTACATAATATACTGAAAATAAACTTAAAAGATTAAGAGATGTTCAATATATATATATATATATATATATATATATATATATATATATATATATATATATATATATATATATATATATATATATATATGTATATATATATATATATATATATATATATATATATATATATATATATATATATATATATATATATATATATATATATATATATATATATATAATAAACTTAAAAGATTAAGAGATGTTCAATATATATATATATATATATATATATATATATATATATATATATATATATATATATATATATATATATATATATATATATATATATATATATATATATATATATATATATATATATATATATATATATATATATATATATATATATATATGTATATATATATATATATATATATATATATATATATATATATATATATATATATATATATATATATATATATATATATATATATATATATATATATATATATATATATATATATATATATATATATATTGAACATCTCTTAATCTTTTAAGTTTATTTTCAGTATATTATGTACATGTATATATATGTATATATATATATATATATATATATGTATATATATATATATATATATATATATATATATATATATATATATATATATATATATATATATATATATATATATATATATATATATATATATATATATATATATATATATATATATATGTATATATATTTATATATATATATATATATATATATATATATATATATATATATATATATATATATATATATATATATATATATATATATATATATATATATATATATATATATATATATATATATATATATATATATATATATATATATATATATATATATATATATATATATATATATATATATATATATATATATATATATATATATATATATATATATATATATATATATATATATATATATATATATATATATATATATATATATATATATATATATATATATATATATATATATATATATATATATATATATATATATATATATATTATATATTATGTATTGAGAAAAGTGTGCACTATTTTAAAATTTTAAATGATATTCTATAGTGAAAATATAAAAAGCACAAATAATAGCATTACGTGATTGGTTGATAATTAACAATGTTGACAGCACAATGTATATGGAAATACAAGTAATTAAGGAAGTGTTTGTTCGTTTGTTTTTGGGAAGAGACTTCCTTAATAATAGATAATAAGGTTAGGAGTTCGTAAAGGCACTTAAAAACGGTAGCCACGTTAAAATTTATCTCTGAGAAAACTAAGAATCCAAGTAAAGTAAGTAAAATCCAAGTTAAATATTGAAATTTGGGCATGATAGCAATTACACGTGTTTCCAAGGTATTATGTAAGTAAATTAGTGAATTTCCAGTAATTGTGGTTTATCCAAGCAGTAATTAGATGTCTAGGGTGTATCCTAGATAGTTCTATAGTGATTTTCGTCGATTCCATATAATAATTTTCAAGTAGTAAATTAACATACCACCAAGTTATTATATACCAAGAAGACATCTCAGAAATTCCACAAGTAGTATTTCTGATTTCGCCGTAAGAATGTTTATTGAGGAACGAGGAAGCCATCGCAGTAGCAGCATACCAACATTAGGGGTCACATAATAGTGCTTCAGTGCAGTGCGCGAGTGATTGTTTTTGTTTACAAAGGATTAACTTTTCAATAAGGTAACAAACAAACCACAACTTCATTTTATAATAATTGTTACAATGGATAACAACATTGCTTATTTCTAAATATATGTGTCAGATTGTCCGTTAAGGATTAGATATCCCAAGTTTTTAGTAATCTTAGTTATGATAGGTTGTCTCAGGATATATTATGATTATTTTTTTGTTCTTTTATGTTATTAAATCACTATAAATATTGTCAGTAAATAGATGTACTAGTTAAATGTAAACCAATCTCTCTCTTTTCTTCCAGAATAAATTCAATATGGATAAAGAAGTCATATATTAAATAATCTTTGAAAAATAGTAGCTTCAACACGAGAAATAAGATTTTATTGAGCATAAAATAAAATGTATGATCTTATAAAGCATATAGTATCAATTTCTCTATTTGTCTATTTTGAACTCAACTTCAGGTAAAGTGTTTCCATGCTCTAATTTAAAATGTATTATAAGAAAGAATAATAAAAGTTTTTTATTTTATCTACTCGCATATAATTATAAAATTGACACACATACGAATAAATCAGAAATTCAAATTGTTCACTGGCATTGTGAACTAGCGCCGATTCAACAGAAAATCTACAAAATGGAACATTAGCTAATTAGAGTAAGTATCTTTAACACCATTTGCAAGCATGGTTCTAAATAAAGGTGTCAATATTTTTGTGGAAATGCTTGTTTCCTGCTAAATACATCTCTATATATAGGAGGGATACTTAATCTCTACTTCGATATTAAATATCTACTAGATCTTAAGGGCCTTGGTTTGATAGAAAAAGCAGTAAGTTTCGGTAGTGGTATGTTAGTATTGCATCAAATAAGCCGTGTGACAAATGATGCCTAGGAAACCAGCCGCCTATGACTAGGCGGGAGAGAGTAATGGTTTTAATAATCGCGGGAACAATGGCCAGGATTCCTGCAAGTTATATACCGGGTTAGATTGGAATTACGAAGTAATATAAATTTTCGAGGTAATGGCGTCAAATAGTGCCATATAAGCATACTATAAACTAGTATAAACTATCAACGTATTACATAATGGTGAATTTCGTTGATGGATATATTGGTAGGGAAATTGCTTTAGAAGTATCTTGATGAGGGGACGAATATTTTAGCATGAAATATTTTTCGTGTCCATTTACAATTGTAAATTCGTGATGTATAGAAAAACGTTACATCTTTGCATTTGCATAACAGGTAACAGGCTAGGCTTTGTAATAGGTTAGTAGTTAGTTGTTCAACTACGTTTTACATTAAAAGGGCGTTTTCAGTTTATATCACTATCCCACTTTGCATTTATGCCAGTCAGTGAGTGTACTGACCTGTTCTATATAGCCGATAAACTTCACTTGTGCATATATAAATATTTTATCTAACTGCACATTTTTATTTTTTACTATATCTAATATATATTAAAAATAAAATCATCTTTCGAAAATGGTACAATAGGGGCCGAAATGTGAAGACTTTGTAATCAATCGTTTTATTGCCGCCATCTTAAAATAAACCCTATTTTAAAATAATAGAAATAGCAAAGAAATAAAAATATATTGTTCAGGTATTCAGAAGGTGTTTAATGTGGCTTCAGATCATATCGATGTCTTTCAAGTATCTCCAAATTAAGTAAAACTGTGTATAGGACCACCTGTAGTGCAGTAGTAAACTCAAGATTATATCTTTTGCGACCGGACGCGAAGTAGGCATTTCGCGTCCTCCATAGCCGCCGCGAAACTCAATTTCGCGATCGTTTTTTTTAGTGACATTTTCACGATTTGCCAATGAGCGAACCGTCAATGTTTTATATTATTTCCACAGAAACGTTGACACGTGACGCCACCATGAATATATTATAAACCGTTGTGTCATTTATACCTAAATTCTAACTATAATAGTTACATTAGTTACCAAAAATTTACAGCCTCTCGGTACGTGAAAAGGAATTTCGCAGCCTAGGTATGCAAATAACTATAACTCTCAATTAATTATTAAAGGTACAATCGTAGTTATGTCAAGCATATGCGGTAAATGTACCAAAATTGTGACTGAGCGTTCGCCCGGCATTAAATGTATTTTTTGCGACAAACTTTTGCTTATGCTTATCTCTTACTAAAAAACAATTAGCCACATTTAATGATGTAACAGACATGATATCTAAATGTGAGGAATGTGAAACAAATTCGAAAAGAATGTGCTAAATGCGATGAATTCTTCGAGATTATATAGAGTTTACGAACCGTTTTAGAAAATATACACAGGGAATATAAAAATATGAGACAACAAAAAGTCGGAAAATATGGAAAATAGATGAAATAGCTAAAAAAGATCCTCAATAAAGGTAAAAGAACTAGTACAACTTCTAAATCCGTATATACACTCACCGGTAAAATAATCGATCCACTTAAAATATTGATGAATTTTGCTTATCGATAACTTTGTTAATTTAAGTCCGATTTAATTAATTGTTTTTTTATCTAGTAGCTAAATTTATAAAGAACCTCACAGAGGATTACATTAAAAAAAAATAGGCAAATGTCAATTGTCCATTGTGCAAATATATTATACAGAGTGACATAAAAAGTGACTTTTTACTCTAACTTTAAAAAATATATGGATTGGCTAACCTGTTGCACCTTATAATTTCTTATTTTGTTATCAAGCTACATCTAATCCTTACATTTTCTTTTTATTTTGTTACAATAACTTTTTTTTTGTTAAAGATACAGATTCGTGCACGTGGGAAAACACTTCGTACTAAGTTGATTAGGTTTTTCAGTTTATTTTCAGGTCGTTTTCGTTATGGTTAAAGTTTTTAAATTGTTATACAAATAAAACCCTTGTATCTTTAACAAAAAAAAGATATGGTAACAAATAAAAAAAGAAAATGTAAGGAATAGATGTAGCTTGATAACTAAATAAAGAATTATAAGGCGTAATAGGTTGGCCACTCTATATATTGTTTTAGAGTTAGAGTAAAAGGGCACTTTTTGTGTCACCCTGTATAATATGGACATTTGCCTAGTTTTTCTTTAATTTTCTTTAATTTATGTGAGATTCTTAATAAATTTAGCTACAAGATGAAAAAAAAATTAATCAAATCGGACTTAAATTAACAAAGTTTTTTGTTTTAACAAAAGTATTTTGTCAGTGAGTGTATGTCCAGATATACAACTGTTGAGTGTTTTCCCTTGACTATTTATCTATATATTTGATTATTTCGCTGTGTAATGAATTGCTACAAACCCAAGATTTCATCTCACATAATAAATATGAATAACAAAGAACCTAAAAGCTAATAAATATATTCCAGGGTATATATATATATATATATATATATATATATATATATATATATATATATATATATATATATATATATATATATATATATATATATATATATATATATATTGTATATTATATATATATATATATATATATATATATATATATATATATATATATATATATATATATATATATATATATATATATATATATATATATATATATATATATATATATATATATATATATATTGTATATTATATATATATATATATATATATATATATATATATATATATATATATATATTATACAATATTATGTATATTATATATATAGATATATATATTATATATCTTCATTGGGACTTGTCATTTGGCGAAATGATCACTCCAAATTTAACTATGGCACAATTCAATTTGGAGACTCGACTGTCAGTCACGAAAACGTTATTATTGCCTGGCATCCTTCTTTAAATGATGAGCCTTATAAAAGATTCATCGTGTTATATAGCGACAGGTGTCAGGATATTAGAATTTTGTATCCCCGTTGTATATTATTTATTAACGCGGCCAGCGCTCAGGTATAATTGGAGTCATTGCGAGATATATTTTCATCGATCCGCACCGACTTTAGTTGAGGCCAGATAATGAATCTAATGGCGTATTTAGAGAGAATAGCGGCAAGGCGTATTGTTACCGCAGATATATCTATTAAAGTTGCAGAACTAGAAATAGGTCGCATCAACGAAGGCCCGTATTTCAGAGAATGCGAGAGAATTCCGCTCATTTTCTTTGTATATCCACGTTTGTATAACTTTGAATTGTGTCTAAGGAGATGCTAGTAATTAAAATACGTAGGAAGCCAAAAGGAAGATATTATACCTGCACGTTTGAATGCCTTTCCGCTATTCCGGCCTTTTCGCGGATGGTTTATGGAAAAAACGTTTTAAAACTTCAGACACATTAAGATCTGCCTTTTAGTAATTACGTTCATTTGCGTGGAGTAGGTTTTTGAATGACTGCACAATTTGTCGTTTCATTTCTTAGTAATAGGCTATTTGCGAATACTTTACAAATTAATACTTTAAATGCATATTTAACTATTTGTGTTCGTTCTGAATCTGACAATTTGATAATTCCAAAAGCGTAGGAAATAATAAAATACATGGGAAAACAAACGACAATAGGGAAAGCTCTTGTAATATGGCAATAGAAACAGATATGACCAAAGCTATTACAAAACTCATGCATCAGAGAATACATAAAAGAACATGGATAAAACCTGTAACAAAGATAGGCAACCAAATTCATCATATACTTGTCAAAAAAAGACGCCAAAGCAATAATTAAGGATGACAGTCATATAGAGGCCCTAATATACTTTACACGAGATAATAAGAATTTAATAAAACTTTGTAAAAAATAGCATATGAAAAGTTTATTGGAAACTTCAATAATAAAGCCACATATAACTGGAAATTAATTAACTATGCTAGAAATTAAAAGTTTAGCACTACTTTGGATTCAACTATCATTCATGACTTACCCCAGAGATATGTACTGGGACCACTGCGAAAAATTCTGAGAAAAATTACAATAATCTGGTTCATATACTCAAGAAAAGTCCCATATTTCGTTCACTTTTATTAAACTCCATTTAAATGATACTAAGACTCAAACAGTTTTATTTACTAATAATAACAACTTAGCTTAAGAGGAAAATTGCTTGTTGTTTTGGATAATAATATAAACTAGTCAGCTCATATTATAAATTTTATTAATTTCATTTGAGCCTTGTCAATCTTTATATTAAAAATTGGGAATTTTGCTATCACCTTCACTTTACATTTATTTAAGCTTATTAGAAATAGGAACCTATACAGGAATAAAGAGTTACCATATTTTAATTATCATGAGTATAATACTAGACCATCTAGTTTACTTACAACTCAATGTTACGTTATAATTTTGCGTCCTCATAAAACAAGTAACTCAAATCAAATTTAAATATACTATTAAGGCGTTCACATTAAATTATTGCTTCTACAACATAGGCCAAGCTACAGAGGTTTTTTAGACAATTGAGAAACAATATATAACGAACTGTGCAGGGTTTTAGAGTATAATACATAGAAGATACCGTATATAAATTAAATAGCGCATTATTGTTTATAACAAAATGGCGTCCGAAAAACTGCAAAGAAATGCAAAAAAATGTTTTGAGTTTCTAGCAATAACTACAAGTGCAATCGTTTTGACTATAATACAAAAAATGTAGATACTTGAAGAACCTACAAAATGAGCCCTACCGCAACTACATAGCGGAATATCGAGTCGAGAAAAGCGGGAAAACCCGCGAAAAAGGATATTTTTTTTTATACATAACTTTTACAATTTTAAAGCTACGGCGTCCATGTTGCGCGTAATAGTACCTAACTTTAAATATGTAATTTATTTATGCAAAAACCTGAATCTGTCGGACGGATAGTTTCGCTACAATTCCTAATTACATTTTTTTGGGCCCTTTATCCAGGTAATCACCCCTGCTCGTACGGTAGTCCGATCGTAATTTTTACCACGGTTTGGTAAACTTCAGAACATTATCTACAATTTGTATATTCTACTTTTACGTTAAAATGATGTTAAAGTGGTTTAAACCGCGTCCGAATATTGGATTTTTATTTAGGATATATCCTAAAATATATCCTAATATATCCTTCTTTCTTTCTTTCTTTTTTTCTGTTTTCTTTCTGTCTTTCTGTCACCCTTTCTTTCTTTATTTATTTCTTTCTGCAACTAAAGAACATTCAAAAATAAAAAAAATAAACAGAAAGGGGAAATCAAGAGTGTCCTATAATCCTATATAGAATAACCTATATGGCAACAATAATACTGACTGACAAGGAAGAAATACTAAGATACTGGGATGAGTAAAATCAATAATGGGTCTAAGGAAATATGTGCCAATGATGACAAAATATTAATGAATAATCAAATAGAAGAAATGGTTGTAAAACAAAATATATAAGGGTCATTAAATCAACCAGAATGAGTTGAAATACAGAGTGAGAATACAAAAGAAGGAACAGATACAAAAAAATACACAGAACAGAAAATAAAACAGCACGAATGTCCGATTGCATCAACTCCTGTTTTTAAGGAATGAATACTAATTGAATAATAACCGAATGGACCAAGCAGACCGAGCAAGGGGCAGATTAAGAAGCAGACGGATACCTAGCAGGAAGAAGAGAATATAGAATAAGACGAGTGAATGAACAAATGGATAGAACAACGTTGCTTAAAATGGCATACCAAGTAAAAAGGATGTGATAGAGAAATTAGGACTAATAAATTAATATGTACATCTACAAAAATTATGATGAATAAATTTTCATCACCACTAAGTGTGAGAAAACCCTAAGGCAATAAATAAATATTCTGGAGCGGAATCATTGACGGTTTCAAATACAATTTATGGTACTAAAAATACCCTCTGTGTTATTTGAAAGTACTGGTGGCGTAGGTCGTGGTAAATGTATAAATATTTTATACCCGCACCCTCGAAATTATTTTATGGCGATAAAAAATTCCATTTTTGCACATCTGGAGGATGTAAGTCTGCTTTGAGAGTTTTATTATGCATCCGCGTCGAACGCATGTGGAGGGAAACAGAGAAATACGCGAATTGTACCGCAGATTGCCCCACCTCCCCGTTCTTTATTATTTACTATCCCATAAATCGTGACTCACATGTACGTAAGATGGGAAAGTTTAGTGCGACTTTGGAGAATTGTAGAATTTATAAATCATAAAAAATCTAAAGTTCTTACGGACATAATACGCAGCCGACATGCCCTTCGCAGAATAGACGCGGCCAGATTAAGTATGAAATTCAATTTTCTTTTTTGACAGTTAAGAAGTTTGCAGAATGTATGAATAAATTCGTTGTATACTACATTCGGAACAGTATTATATCTTTATATGCAAGCGCTTCCCGAGCTCTATATCTCGTGTTTTAACTCCAAAAATTCCAAAACATCAACTTGTAATCTTTCACTTTTTACAGAAAAAAAATTTACAATGTCCCAGCTATACATTCTTTCACTTAGAAAATGACACTTTATTACTGGCCGACATTCGTGCATCATAAATACAGCATATAGTACATACGAAGAAAACCCGTTAACCATTAGTCAGCTAAATAGGGAAACGAGTAGTATTTTTCCCACTGAGTATGATGGTGAAATCAGGAAAATATCTAAACATCGCGTTGCAAGTTATGTCAGAAATTTCCATTCTTTTAAATGACACCCAGTATGCAATATTCTCAATCGATTATAATAAATTCTATATAAAATGTGATAATCCAGCCAAGGAGCTTTCTGCAGTTATTTCTACGTTTTATAGTGATTATAAATAAAAAATTGGAACATTTTTAAATAAAAATATGAACCAGAAGTGATGCATCTTGTGCTCACCAATCAAGTGGATGAACATAAGTTATTAGCAACAAAGCACATCATATCCAACATAAACAACAAGATATAGCAGTAGTCGAACGTTGGAAATAAAATCTGAACCTTCTTGAAAATACCAACGAGAGCGACACCAGCATAACCAAAAGTTAGTGCTTCGCATGTATGTGAAATCATATGAAAATATAAAATATCGTAATATAAACATTGCTTGAATTTTTATTTGATTTCAGATATATGTGTGATTATTAATTTATTAATATGCATTAGCATAATGTATCTGAGGCCAGATTAGGATATTATTTAGGTATTTAAAATCATATATAACTGATATTTGTGACTAAATTGTATACCATGTTTGATATCATCCAGATATTTATTACAAAACTTTTTTGATGGCAGATATTTCACAACTAACAGCCTCCTCCGTATGCCAACTCCCATGTTTTTTTTCTTTTATTTGATTTAGTAACTTGTCGCTTATTGGCTGTTAATTATAATCTCGAACCAACTCCTTTTGTTATTATATTTGAAATTCAACTTCTATCTCCTTTTAGGTCTGTGATATTTATGTTACATACGATTTGTTCTATAATACACTAAAACTACACATATATCTTCTATAGCTACAGATATGTCTTCTTCTACACACAAAAATATATCCAATATGTATGTATATTTGGTAACAAAGAAATTGATTATGCATAGCAAATACGGTGCGTGTAGACACAGAAAACGGCAGACCAATCATAACGTAATTTATATTCATTGGGAGCCGAGGGAGTTCTGATATAGTATGTCATGATGTAAATGGCATTTGCATTTTCTTACACATCCTCACCTAGGTATTATTTTTGCAAAAGCTGCTGGTAAATTTGGATTTAATAAATCCTTAAAAAAACTTTAGAAAATCACCTTAAAGTATGTGGATCTTTACATTTAATTGTTTATAAATTTTTATTGTTAACGTATGTGCATGTATTTTCAAAGTTTAATGACTTCTTGGCGGATGAAGAAAACGTATAGGTACGCTGTTATTTCAACATAGAGGCTTCATGGCCCCTATTAGCACCGTGTTCATCTTCGGTATGCAAACGCTTTGTTACCGATCTACAGAATTTTACGAGTTTAATTTAAAAAGCAGTAAAAAATAGATTCCACTGTCAACAGTTTTGCAGATTTTAAGCGTAGTAAGAAACAGCGTTGCAGCGTAGTAAGAAACAAAGAACAAAACAGAGAGAACATAGATGAGAAAGAATAGTAGGTATAAATAAATATTAATCTAAATTAAATGTTCGAAATTGCGACTGTTCTCTCCTTAAGCACAACTCTAAATTATTGAATGTTCCATCTCATTGTATATTACATACATCAAAATAAGCTGAATTAAAAATAAAAACGGACGTGTCCGAGGATTTTAGATAGAAACGTCTTAAGAAATATTGAATTTATCCGTTACTTTTCTAACGCACTGTATATATGTACAGTAAGTAATTCCTCGAACGTTTGTTTCCGAATTCCGCGGATAATTTGCATACGAGGGCAGGTGTTAGGAATTCGCTCCCCGCCTCGCGAAATTTTATTCGCGTAAGAATTATTTTGCGTGGATTTTTTATTCGACATTCATAAAATATAAATGTGATGTATGAAAATTTCTGGCGGAAAATATTTTTATGGCTAAATTAAATTTTAGAGTGCATTGAAATTCATGAGTGTAGCCCATTCTTTAAGGCTTTAATAGAATCAAAGTCGGAACGATTTTGAACGTAATTCACTGAAAGCCACATACGTGTAGGAAAATTCTAATTTTGAACTCGTAAAATGGAGGTATCGTGCGAGTAAGACATTGTTGTAAATAAATTAATTTAATCGCGATGTCATTTTATATGATTTTGACAGAGTGTTATGGAGAAATCTCAGCCATCATTAGCTATTCTTTATATCTAATCCTTGTATAGTTCTTCATATCCTGCATTGCTTAAAAGTATTACAAGGAAACTACAAAAAACTACTCCCATACCTAAACGTATTCATACTAATTGTTAATAACAGCTGTTAATTTAATTATGTAATTGAATTTCTCAAGGCAAAAGGATACTCTCAACGCCAAGGCTGCACTTCTATATTATTGTCTAAATATGATGGTGTAAGTCACTCGAAATAATAATTGAGACAAATACTTCATTAAACAAACAACGCTTTAATATTCCACCTGAAATTCTCTCTGCGAAATATTATGTGCAAACACAATACAAAGTATGTAATAAACATATTTTTACGATGTACAAATGTTTCTACGCCAATGACCACAGCCTGCTTTAGCATAACGCAAATTGGATTATATAAACTTAATCAAACAATTCAGGTTTCCCTGCTTAATTAGAGATTTTTTCATTTCATACCCGAATTTATGAAAACTTTTTCCCGACTATACAAGACTTCTTAATCCAAATTAATGTTTCGCTGCGATGGACAGGAAACTGATGAGGATTTACGGAGTTTTGTTTAATAATTAACTCGGAATTTTCGGGTCAAATCAGCACGTCATGCGTCCGTCGGAGCAAAATGAAAATACGTGTCCTGGAACGAATATATCGTTTTGCGCCCGCCGTACTTGAATTTTCGTCCCTGGAAGTAGTTCTGGGAGACGATATTTCTTAAAACGGCAAACTCCTTAGGGCATTTTTATGCAGCTCTAGACACAATTCAGGAACGTACAAATTGAACTGCAAACAAAATCGTCCCATTTGTTGGAACCGAGCATTGCTAGATATCGATTCCACCGAATTATTCAATAGTGAATGTTAGGGACACTGGGAATTTGAAGACCTTAACACACAATTTCTTTTTCTCTAATACCAACTTGTTAATATGCATTACGCATCATCACAAGTCATTCACCAGCAAGAGACGAGTAGTTTAATGCGATATGCAGCGACTTCTCACAATTATTACTATTCGTTAAGATACAATAACGTATGGTACATAAGTTTTGAGAAAAACTTTGCCAATGAATTTTATTGCTAAACAAATTTTAATGTAGTTATCACTGGAATAGAGAACAAACTTGATTGTTGGTTATTTATTTATATGACATGTCAGATTTCTGAGAAATAGTGTTGCAAGATGTTATATACGATTGAAATCCGAAAATCTATCAATAATTTAGTTGGACGAGTACATAAACGCGAGAACATTTTCCGAGACCAAAATATTGGACTGGCAACCATTTACCGTATAATTAAGGAAGGCAAAGACGGTATACCATGCAGGAATTTACCTAAAAGTGGACGGCTTTAAGTTTTGGCTCCAAGACGGGACGCCCACTCGCAAGTTGGACCGTCGCGTCGCGTCGATTTGAAGTTACGCATCTGACTGTTGTCAAGATATTGGTTAAAAATAGAATAAAATATCGCAAAAGAAGGAAGTTTCCCAAATGCACCGCCCAGTTAGATGGAATCCCCAGATGCTGTCGAACATTAAGGCGTAAACATTTAATTGTCAACTGAGTTATTGCTCTGGACGAAGAGAAATATTTGATATTATCTAATTCGGAAGTCAACTGTAACGATGGTTTTTACACGTCTAATATTTCAAATTGTCCAGACAATGTAAAATTCACACGAAAAATTAAATTTAAGGGCATGGTTTGGGCCTGGTGCACTATTTCTCAAGCAGGAATTTTAGACCTTACGTGGGAGAGTGAGAGACGAAGCTGTGGATGTAGACGTCTATATTCGCAAAATTGTCCACCAAAATTGATAAATTTCATTAATACCCATAATATTTTTCCCCGATCTGGCTTCATGCCACTATGTCAGAGTCACTCAGAACTGGTTAACGGAACATCATTTGAATTTTGTTCCTAAGAACGATAATCCCCCCAGCGTTCACCAGGCGCGCCCTATGATAAATTTTGGGCACTACTAAGCAGGAAAGTTATAATAAAGGTTGGGAAGCCAAAAATTAAGCACAGTTAAGGACCATAATATTCCAGAAAATTAGAGAAGTGGACCATCCAGAGGATGATGAGGAAAATTCGATTCAAATGACGTCCCATTGAGGATCATGGGCCGCTACCAGTTCTGTGAATTTAGTTTTTGTATAACATAATAAATAGCATAAAATAATTTTTCTACAATCGCCTCAATAGTAGGCTTTTGTGCTTGCAATTCTCAACGCAAAGTACGCCATTTCCGATGATGACATAATTGTTGCTTTAAAGCGGCAATAGTGTCAATTCCCGCTCCCTTCTTTATTATAAATTCCTTAGCAGGCGCTTGTCAGTCAAAAATGACACATGAGAAATGTAGCTAACAAAAAAAAACGTATAAAAATCGGTTCATATATAAACATATGTCAAATACATACAAGTACACACTGTATTAAGCGATTGTAGAAAAAATGTTGTATGTATTACGAGCACAAACTGCCATTGCCGCTTTTGAAAGAATACCGCGCTCCGCTTAACACACAAATAACTATTCCCTAGCTTTAAGTTTCAATAAAATTATTGTTACTGTTCGGTTTTTATCCATGACATTTTTCTCAAAACTTATGTTCCATACGTTATCCATTAACTTAAGCTGGAGTCCTCATTAATGATTCTAAACCAAGTGATTTCTTGAAAATTTGACGCCATATTTGCCGCCCATACTACATCAATCCTTCTGTGTGTATCTGCTTACACAGACTCATTACTTATTCGTTTGTTCTTATAATCCATCAATATTCAGTTCTTTTTCGTCCCAAAATCTTCTTTGGTATAATTTTATATATGTCTTATATAATTTTATATATGTTTCTATATTGTTTTTGTTTGCCTAGAAATATTTTTATTTCTCAATATTATCTGTACCCTAGTTTCCTCCCCTATGTTCGGTCCTAATTAATTATAAAAAATGTTGGAAATGATATCCTTGATTCTCCAAAGGATATGTTCTTCCCCTGGAAATATGCATGTGTTGTGTAGACAGCCCTTGCGTCGATTCGAAAAACGGTGTTATATTCCAAATTTGATTTGGAGATTTTAAGTGATGACGGAAGGAGCCGAAACGTCGAGCAGTCGAAATCTATACACCGGCACCGATTTCCTACCAATACCAAATAATTAATGTCGATCTCAGAATACAGAGCATCGAACATGGTCTATATGTTCCTCCGGATACTTTAATTTAATAAATATGGTGGTGTGTTGACATTACAGTATGAGTTGTGGTTCGCCGCGACGGCCGTTAAATAGACATTTGAGCGGCGTGATATGGTCCTTTGGGCTAATAATTTGATAGCAAACGTATAAATGCATATTTCATGAGACATTTTGTATGTAATGATCTGTGAGAAGCGATAAAGTGCCTCTATTACGAAC
>CAXKVY010005319.1:0-19370 GCA_964058915.1 Tetropium fuscum | reverse complement strand
CTGTGTAAAATATATACCGCTTTAGAGCAAGCAGGGTAGCACCGATCCGCCGAAGGTTTACGGTATCACCAACGTAACAAAATCCTAAAGACACAAAGGTGAAGTATTTCGTTCGAGCTGCTCGCCAAGCACCTACAAGTTCTCGCAAGAACCGCGTGCTGGTGTCACTTATTTTGAAATATAATACTTTAAATGGCTTTAAAACATTTTCCGTTGACAGGCTATTTATCCTAAGACGTTAAAGCAGTGTTGACAGCGTAGCTTTTAAACCGCCAGGTTTATTTAATCGCGGCTGGCGTTTTCAGTGGCTGAAACATGCAATTGTCGTCTTCTTTGACATTCCAAATGAGACGAGGAACTTGCAGGGCTCTTTATTGCATACCGTAGATTGAGTCTTGTTTGTTTTAGCCCAAGAGCAAGCCATTCCGAGCTTCCTAAATATTCATATCTATTTATTTTAATAGCGAACTTAACTTAGTTAAATTGATATCAGGAAGTCAGACGGGGCTCGTTCGCTCTCGGCAAATTGTCACATTCCTCTGTTTTCCGTGTGCATCAATGCGATGCCCTAATAAAACAAGAATGGTAACGAAAACCAACTTGGAAAAAATATAAAATTTTATCGCCCGGAAAAGCCGTCTAGCACAATCTTATTTACGGCTAAGAAAACAAGTCATATATGAGACAGTGATGGATAAAAACACTTTAACAAACTCTCGGGGCGTGGGTCTTTGTTTTAAAGCAATATCAAGGACTACGTCAGCTAAAATATGTTAAGCGTTAGTTCCTGTTAAATCAGGATTGCGATATACTTGATTTGTATTCGCGTATTATAAAATTAAATGAAATAGAATTCACAAAAAAATCCGTCATCGGCAGGACATTGCGTGTTGACAATGTTTATACAAGGAACTTGTACATTAGGATGTTTTTTTTTTCTTTCCCATTGGCTAATGATTTAGCATTGGACATAAAATAATTTCTCCCAAAATTTTAGCTTCCTAGATCAAACCTAGGGTCCGATTTAATTTACATGGGAAAATCGACATTTTTACTCAAACACGAATAGCTGGTAGAATGTTTTTTTTTTAAAAAAATCCGATAGCAGCATTTTATAGAGAATGAAATTTCCTACAAAAAAGGTCCGTAGTACTAAATCTGTGAATTCATTATTTTCAAAGATATACTCGTTTAAACATTCCATCATATTTTTGGAACCATCATATTCCATCAAAGCACACCATCATATTTTTGGAGAATACGTATCGACAAGTGCAGTTAAAATAAAAGTAAGAAGCGAATATTTAAAACAATTGATTTAAAGCAGCCTATAAGGCGATAATTTTTTTCTTATTTTCAGTTTTTATACACTTCATTTAGAAAATCGAAGATATGTTGCATTTGATAGAATAAAACAACGTCCACATGTTGAAATAACTAAATTGTAAAATAAAAGATATGGTTCATAAGAAACGTATTAATAATTTGAAAATGTGTTCCGAAATGTATAAACTCAAAAAAATTCTAAATTCATTTAATATCTTTAAGGAAAATTACAATTTGTATAACAATAGCCAGTAGTGAAGAAACACTATGAAATCTAAAAAACAAAAGAATAATAAACCTTACAAAACTTTGTATGAAATAAAATTGCTTCCGTTTCAATGACAAGTTCTATGAACAACATGAAGGAACCGCAATGGGTAACTGTTTCGCCTTTAATTGCTAATGTCTTCATGAGTCGATTTGAAACTGAAGCAAAAGAAGAATTCGAGTATTTTCCTAGGATTTGGCTTAGGTATGTGGATGACATTTTTGCCGTGTTTGACACTAAGATTGCGGATGTAGAAAACTTCATTTCCAAATTAAATAGTCGTTTCACTTCTGTAAAGTTTACATATGAACTAGGAAATAATGGAAAACTTCCATTTTTAGATGTATTAGTAATTAAAAATAGGGACAATAGGTTAGAATTTGATATATATAGAAAAGATACAAGTACGATCAGATATATCCCTAATGACTCTTACCACTGCTACCAACATAAAATGGCAAGTTTTAATTTTCTTGTCCATCGTTTACTAAGTTTCCCTCTCAGTAATGAGAGGTTTGGAAAAGAAAAAGTATTAATTAAAGATATAGCTGTGAGTAATGGTTATCCTAGAGATATAGTTAAAAAACTAATTAGGAAGCGTAAATTTAAGGACACACTTCGTAATTCTACGACCTTTCAAAAGGATATAGAGACTCCAAAATATATATCCATCCCGTACAAACCCCGGTTTACTCGTGGTTTGAGTAAGGTCTTCAAAAACGTGGGTATAACAGCGATTCATTCGTCGAATAATAAATTACAACAACTTTTAGACAATCCAAAGGAAAAAATGTTCCAAATGAAAGGTCTGGGATTTACGAAATTAGTTGTAATGATTGTGATCGAAAATATGTTGTACAAACGAGACGATCAATTAACACCAGATTTAAAGAGCATATGGCTCATCTAAAATATGGAAGAACAGATAAGTCTAGTGTTGCACAACATGCTTTTGAACAATGATAGAATAGATATTAGTAATTTAAGATTAGTTAGAAATGTGACTAATAATAGACAGTTGGATGCATTTGAGACCATAGAAATTGTAAAATGTAAAAGTAGTATGAATAGCGACAAGGGACCTATACCTTATAGCCTGCTTTACGCGTTGCTTAGCAACCGATCATTGAAGCGTGATTAGTCACGCGTAAATTTCACGGTGATATCATACCGTATAGCCCCGCTTTACGCGTTGCTTAGCAACCGATCATTGAAGTGTGATTAATCACGCGTAAATTTCACGGTGATATCATTAGTGACGTCACCATGAAAATAGTATAAATATGGTAGATTTTGTAGTTTAAGATTAGTTTTAATCGTCTTCGGATGATGCCAACTTGGTTGGCGAAACGCGCGTCGAGCGAAGTGAAAGTGTTTTGGTGTTTGTGGAAACTACTCCCAGTGTTATAGTTACATCAAAGGTTCCAGCCCTATCCAGTAGACTAAGAATAATTTTAGTTTTTTCTAAAAACAGATAAATTAATATCATTTTGATTTAAATATCAGGCAAATTATTAAAAAAATTCAGTCCTAAATAATTTGTGACTAACAATTTAGAAAATGGTGCACGAATATCATTTTTATGCCTAGTATTTTAACTGTGTATATTGATTGAATTGGAACTTATTTCTATTTTTATTTTTAAAAACGTACGTGAGGAAGTTAGTGTTAAAAAGAAATTTAAAATCTACAAAAACGTCTCTGCAGATATACAAACTAGGCAAACTATATAATGCAACGGAATACGTTTTTGTGAAATAAATACAGCACCAAGGTGGAATCACCATATCGTAGTCGTGACGTGTGCGTAATAAAGGTTTATTAACTTCTGTTATGTTAAAATCTTTTTTTATATTTTTAAATAGAAAAATTATTAACCTCAGTGTAGAAACCAAATGACTGCAGTGGATTTCCAATTGAGAAATTTGTCTAAATCAAGAACATAATTATTAATATTTATTGCTATATTGTCACACTTTTTCCGTCTATTATGAAATCTAATAAGGTACGATTTACCAGCTTTAAAATAATACAAATAGTTTTGATCAGTTTTCAAACATTTTCTAAAGTTTTGTGGATATCATTACTCACGGGTCAGACGATTTGTTCGAAACAATTAAAGACAAATCTTCAGCCTACATGGTAGAGGAAGTTTTGCCTAACACTGACTCAAGTAAGTTAATATACAGAATAAAAAGTACAGGGCCCATAACTGAACCTTGCGGTACACCCATTTCGACAAAGCAAGAGTTAAAATTTATCGTTTTCACAGAATCTTGACTATTATATCGTATGTAAACATATTGCTTCGCATTTCAAGAAAGGAACGTATCCAGTTCAAAGGAGGACCCCGTATGCCGTAATCATAAAATTTATCGAGTAAAATATTATTATTTACGCAGTCAAATGCCCCGCTAAGGTCACAAAAGACCCCAACAATACAATAGCTACAAAAACAATAGCTACTACAACTGCGACCACTAAATTCTATATCGTGGCGAATGCGCCAATGCGAACCACATTTTGTTTATATTCTTGTTTTTGATGATCCTTGCGAGGACATTAGGACAAAGTTATCAAATTATTGTATTATCATCGGTCCTTGATAAGAACGTAAAGTTTCAGTTTAATCTGACGTGTTAAAGTGGGTGAAAATCTCGTCTAAAGATTCCGTTACAAGATACATACAAATGTACAAGGTGAAGCTAATAAAAGCGTGTTAAAAATGCATACGTGGCAGTAGTGGTAGACTTTCCAGAACGAAAACAAATATCAGATATTAACCTAATAGTTTAATATCTCAGTGGGAACTGCTAACAGAGTGGTGTCTTCCTTAGCTGTCTGAAAGTTATCGCAGCCCCTGATTAGCGAGATGACATTCAAATCGGAACAGGACTGAGCAGACCTGCAAACGAATCAGACAAATCTCGTCACGACCGAGTTTTACGAAAATTAGTTTAATGCTCGTGCACCACCCAGCTACAACACAAAGAGTCGGAGAGAATTAAATTCCAATTACGCGAACGACAAGCTTGCTTTAATTAACACATGCACACACATTAGATTATAGCAATTATGGCACAAGGCGGTTTATCTTTGTAATAATTGTGCGCTATCTCTTGCGGGGACCGAGGATTTTCGTAAATTTATCACCGGGTTATTAACAGGCCCCGAATTATAGCTATCTCGTTTCGGCTCCGCAATCTGGACTGGGACACGAGGCGACGATTCAGGGATATTAATTCGTACAGGCCGTTTTTCGGCGATGATAAAAAGCCAATCTCTGCGGATTACCCTAAGGAGCGAGTTGACATTTATTAGTGGTCTTCTACGAGTAGTTTCTATGCCAAGTGGTAACTAATACAGGACTATTATTTTCTGCTAATTTTTGAAATTTGCAAATGTTTACAACCCAACAGAAACGCGCTACAGTTATCCACTTTAATTCTACAAGGTCTTTAATATAATTTTTCCGTCGACCGAGGTTAATTAATCCGAGTATTAACGAGTTTAATTAATGTATACAAAATCGTTTATTAATGACCCCTATTAATGCATGATTTTCTATTAATAAACGATTTTAGTGAAACATACGCATAAATTTAAATTTCTAAATCAAGATGCCGTGTCTGTCATTAATCTGTCACTGTCAGTAATGTCATGCTTAATATTTGAAATATAGTTTTGTAAAACACCTTCTTCTGTCTCCATACTTTCTGGCAATGGTGCAGACTTTTCAGCCATTAAACGACTGGGTGGTTGAAAATCCACTGCTGTTGCAGAAGGATATATTGAAAATCACTACAAAATAAAGTTGTCATAGCTAAAAAAATCTTCTGTGAAACTCCTCATACTAGTTCTACCAGCGCCTAAACAATCATCCAAGATAACGACATAAACGTAAATTTGTATTCAGAATATCATAAAACTGATCATTTATCTGTACAAACCCAAATCAGATTTGTGATACTTTATAATAATTAATTAATAATTGAATTTGTAGTACTTAGTTTTCTTAAATAAAAATTTAAAATAAGATTTTCTCCAATTTATTCAAAGTACAGTGGACGGAAAAAATTTGTAACTAACTCGTATATTAAAACGCGATTAATAATCTCAACAACTCGCTACGCTCGCGCGTTAAAATATCTCGATTATTAATCGCTGTCATTAATACACTAGTTCGTTAAATAACTATTTCACAAGATAAAAAAGTTCATAAATTATTTTATTCCCAATCCTTTACCGAAGTGATATCTATCAAGATGGGACTGGACTTGGTTATAGACTAAGAGCCCGGTGACATGTTTCAGTGATGATTTAGTTAAATTCTATTTTTTGAGAGAATGTTCCGGGGGGCATTTATAAGTGTCATCCGTGAGGATTAACCCTGATAGCAGTTAGAGAGGGAGACAGAATGCACCCAATCTGTAAAAAAGTTTGCACAAAATTATTTTTTGTACAACTGTCAAAAGAAGATGGACAATTCAATATTTTGTTAGAAATCTCAATTTTGTTATTCAAACTATCTTCTATATATGCTTCTGTTACGGAGGCAGATTTCCAGCCACTCTGACGTTTTATGGATGTAATGTTGCCCCTGCATTGGCAGAAGTCTTTTCCAAGCCATTTTGCAATCAAGCTGGGAATTTCTCCTAGTTTATTTATCCCCACATGTTGGTTAATACATTTTCCTCTCGAATATTTTAAAAATAATCTGTTACTTTTTGTATGAGGCGGCCGTAGTGCTCTATACTTGCGGTATATCTTATAAAGTAAATTTGTTTCGTTATCAACATCTTGAATAAATTTATTGATATCATCCCTTGATAAAACTTTAGATTTCTTTCCTCGGTATCCAACGCTTTTGTTCTTAATGAGCGGGTCCAATTTTGAAAACTTCCTTATATTAATATTTTCCTTAACATTCAATATACTTTTCAACATTAAGTAGACACTCCATAACGTAGGAGGTTTTATAATTTTTGATTTTTCCTTAAAATAGATTAGAAACTTACTAGAAACCCTTTAACAAGAATGATCACTGAAATAAAAAATGTCCTCAAATCATGTAACAACCTTATTACTTCACCTATTAAGAACAGGTTACATGTATCTAACTCTACCGTACCTAGATTGTATTGTCTACCAAAAATTCAAAAGCCATGGAAGTCGGTGCGTCCAATAGTATCGTTTATTGGATACCCGACTTACCACTTATCAAAATGGTTGACTAAGGAATTTGAAAGCCCATTGCACAGCCTAGTTTTTCAGTTAAAAATTCGAATGATTTCATTGATAAGGTCAAGAATATTCAATTGCAAGAGGGTGGAATTTTGATGTCCTTGATGATGTTTGTTCATTATTTCCTAATGTACCAATTCCACAGACCTTGCACTATCTTGAGGATTTACTCGGATTAAACAACTATAGAAAAGAAGTAATAGAAGAATATATAAACCTTACAAAACTTTGTATGAAACAAAATTGCTTCCGTTTCAATGACAAGTTCTATTAACAACATGAAGGAACCGCAATAGGTAACTGTCGCCTTTCATTGCTGATGTCTTCATGAGTCGATTTGAAACTGAAGCACAAGAAGAATTCGAGTATTTTCCTAGGATTTGGCTGAGGTATGTGGATGACATTTTTGTCGTGTTTGACACTAAGATTGCGGATGTAGAAACCTTCATTTCCAAATTAAATAGTCGTTTCACTTCTGTAAAGTTTACATATGAACTAGGAAATAATGGAAAACTTTAGATGTATTAGTAATTAAAAATAGTGACAATAGGTTAAAATTTGATATTATATATATTATATATATTATATATTATATATATATATATATATATATATATATATATATATATATATATATATATATATATATATATATATATATATATATATATATATGTATATATATATATATATATATATATATATATATATATATATATATATATATATATATATATAGAAAAGATACCAGTACGATCAGATATATCCCTAATGACTCTCACCACTGCTATCAACATAAAATGGCAAGTTTTAATTTTCTTGTCCATCGTTTACTAAGTTTCCCTCTCAGTAATGAGAGGTTTGAAAAAGAAAAAGTATTAATTAAAAATATAGCTGTGAGTAATGGTTATCCTAGAGATATAGTTGAAAAACTAATTCATTTAAGGACACACTTCGTAATTCTACGACCTTTCAAAAGGATATAGAGACTCCAAAATATGTATCCATCTCGTACGAACCCCGGTTTATTCGTGGTTTGAGTAAGGTCTTCAAAAACGTGGGTATAACAGCGATTCATTCGTCGACAATCTTTTAGACAAACTTTTAGACAATCCAAAGAATAAAATTGTTCCAAATAAAAGGTCTGGGATTTACGAAATTAGTTGTAATGATTGCGATCGAAGATATGTTGGACAAACGAGACGATCAATTAACACCAGTTTCAAAGAGCATATGGCTCATCTAAAATATGGAAGAACAGATAAGTCTAGTGTTCCACAACATGCTTTTGACAACAATCATGAAATAGATATTAGTAATTTAAGATTAGTTAGAAATGTGACCAATAATAGACAGTGGGAAGCATTTGAGAGCATAGAAATTGTAAAATGTAAAAGTAGTATGAATAGCGACAAGGGACCTATACCGTATAGCCCGCTTTACGCGTTGCTTAGCAACTAATCAATGAGGCGTGACTAATGATTTCACCATAAATAGTATAAATAGGGTAGATTTTTAGTTTACAATTAGCCAGTCATACTTGTCAAACCGCAATTTCCTAGTAGCAGTCAAACAGGATACGTCCCAAATCCACCCAGTGTACTCAGGAGTCCCACAGGGTTCATCCCTGGGACCAACGTTATTCAACATCTATATCCACGACATCCCCAAACCCACCGACAAACGGACCACTGCTGAATTGTACGCGGACGATCAGCGACAATTGCGGCCACACGGAGTTTACCCCGTACTACAACGACTCATGCAGCAGCACGCGACAACTATTACAGACTACTACAAAAAATGGGGCTGCAAAGTAACAATAACCATTAATAAAACCAAAATAAACACAGCAACAAACCTAAACTACTTAGGACTAAATATAGAACGTCGTTTCAAATTCAATTCACACGCAATAACAGTAAGAAACAGATCCAAATATAAATTTCAACAACTTTTCCCTATCATGCTACAAGCACACCAAAACTCCGCCACACTAATTTACAAGTCATACATTAGACCAACAATGACATACGCGGCCGCGATTTGGTACCCCTTCACAACTACAAAACTCAAGAAAGCCATGCAAATCCAGCAAAACAAAAGCCTAAGGGTGGCAGCAAAAATCAAAACCAGCTCAATGATCAAAACAGATACACTACACAACATCACCGGTACACCTACAATAGACACATTCATAGAGGAAAAAATCATACCCAATTTCATACACAGACTCACACATTACACAAACCCCACAATCCAAACCTCCATGATCCCCATATTCCGTCAACCCCCAAAATATCCCTCCCTCAACTACATATACACACCAACCATAACCCCACCATCCTTAGAACCCTAGCGTCCCGCCACAAAGTGTAAATAAATTTAAAAAAAACCATAAAGCATGCAAAAAATAAAAAAATAAAAAAAACAACCACAACAGAACAGAAAAGACCGCACCAAATAAAGCATGAAAACAGAAAAGGGGGAAAGAAATAAATAAATAAAAAAAAAGAGAACCCAAAAAGACCATAACGCACAATAGTAACAAATAAAACAAAAAACAGATCTTAACCGTAGAAATACCAACCATATCACTAACATAGAACCAATTAATTATACTCAACGCTCTCACAGCCATTAAATCATGTAAACTAAAAACCAGAACTAACCATTGAAACATTAACCAAGTAACACTAACATAGAATAAGAGAATGTATCCAACGCTTCTAAGCCGCTATTTTTGTATTTTTGTTAACTAACAACAATTAACAACCCGCAACTCCTTTTACCTCCTTTCACCTCCCTTGCTATAATCAACACAAAAGCACAACCAAAATCAACAATTAACCAAAACAACAGAAAGTCCAGAACACGACGCACATACAGCAATAACAACCGGCGAAAGTATTTCCCTAGGAAATAGAACGCCAAAGAAAGAAAACACAAACTGCGTTTACAATTAGTTTTTAATCGTCTCCGGATGATGCCAACTTGGTTGGCGAAACGCGCGTCGAGCGAAGTGAAAGTGTTTTGGTGTTTGTGGAAACTACTCCGAGTGTTATAATTACATCAAAGGTTCCAGCCCTATCCAGTAGTAAAAAATACTTATAAAATAAATATTGAAATTTTGAGCCATGTTTTTCCGATATTTTAATTAAATGGTACGCACGTTGGATATTAAAGATTTGCGCTATCGTTTTTTGCTTCGCGAAGTTATTTATATTTCAATTTTTTTTCGAGCTCGAGAACGCAGTGCAAAAAAAATGTAAACAAATCATGTCAACTTCTCTCAATCAGTATAAAAACATTAAAAAATCACGGGATTCAAAAAGGATCAGAAAAAGGTTGTCTTGGGAATTATTTATATGAAATGCCCCATATAATATTTTTTGAAAAATCAAGTGATAATTTTTAAGTAGCTCTAATGACTGTCGTAGAAGAATACTATAAGCAACTCACATTTAATGCGTATTAAGACACTGGTATTCATATACGTTTCGTGTCGTAATTCTCATACTCATTGCATAATATACTGTTAAAATTGTATATTTAATGTATTATTTAACTATTTGCCTTCAATTTATTTTTTATACGCTGAATAACCAATTGGTATTACCCTGTACACGTAAGAAAAACCTCCGTTGGAGTGAATCTTCTCGAGGCCCAGCTTAGGCTAGGTATTTCACAATAGGAGAAGTAATTTTGGTGCGGGCATAGTCGTCCAAAGCCCGATATATCGCCCGCTCCTAAATGACCGTCGAGGACTTAAGAGCTTTGCGGAGTAACCGCTGCATCGCCGGCAATCTTCAGCATGCAAGTGCACCTAAAGCCACTTGGAATCGCCAGAATGCTGGTTACATTCGCTTCGATAGCTGGCAAAAGTAAACGGGAGTACCGTTTCCGCAGTAAATGTGGCTTAGGGAAGTCGACGTCTCGAGGATGTAGATCTCTACGATGCCATTCATTGAACGCTATTAATTTGAAACGTTATTGGATTACCGGGGAGGTAAATCTTGAAACAACTGCGGGTATTATATTTCGATATACTCGTCCAATTAGAGCACACGTAGTCACATAATAGTGGCTTTATCGAGAGCAATGTTTTGTCCAAAGCAAAAAACCCAAATATTCTAATTCTTCTAATAAATAAATTCTAATAAATATTCAGTCATGAATCCAACTTCTGTTTACGCAAAGAATACCAAAGGAATCCAAAAGTGTCTTTTAAATTGCTCACAATGTATGAAAGGGAAAATGAGGCGAGTTGCAGGCAAAATAAAAGAAAAGAAAAAAACGATTTCTAACTACGGGCATTTCAAATTAAAACATTCAAATGCAAAGGATATCTGTTTTGTAACCTATTTTATGCTAAAAGCAGCTGGTACTTTGCTGTCATGTACATGTTTTTGCATGGGAATATTCTCTGAACCTCCCGAAAGGAACATTCTTTTTAGATATCCATAAAATATCACAGGAATATTTTTCGGCTAACGGATTATTCGTAGAATATTCGATTTAATATACCTATTAATGGAACATATTATGTAGAAAATATTACAGGAACATCTAGATCAGTTTATCTTTTAAAGAATGAAATAAGAATATTCTCCTCGATATTCTCCCTGTATTTTTCATAAAACTATGTAAGACGTCAACTAATTTTTAACAATATTTTTTGATATGGAAACATAGTAGTGAGAGTAAAACTTGACCTATATGCAGGGTGGTCAACACATTTTTTGACAAAGCCATCATTATTTTTAGGCAAACAAAAACTTTTTTAAAGAACAGCATTCATTCGAAAACAAAAAAAATGAGACTGTAATTTTTGACCACCCCATGCAAGATAACCCGTTTAAACCGACAAGACCTTCAGGGTCAAACGAACAACAAATCGTAACACAATTGCGTTTTATTTTGATTCAATTCACTTGAGAATTTTTTACCAGTTCTGTCTGGTATTTTCAATACGCCTGCGATACTTGCGTAAGATGCAAGATCTGTGAATTTTTTCACTCAGTCACTCAGCAACGGCTTTTAATTTAATCAGACTTTTCTGGATGTGGTGAAAGAACGAGTCAGCGAGTTAAAGTTAATTGAAAGATTACTGTCAAATCCCAGGGACCTACAATTAAACATACAGTTACTTGATTCATTTTAATTTTAACTTTTCACTTACCGAGCTTAAAAACTTCCATGATTTACTGGAGACAGATGTGGTTTACAGGAGAAATCGTTATATTGCACCTCTGGATCATTACTGAATTACCGCAATGGGTTCAATCGTGACTGCGAACACGTAAAATCTAGAGTGAATATTTATTGTTTAAATAATCTATTTCATTATAAAGGTGCTTTATTATTAATTAGAACATAATCTAGCTAGATGCAGATATTAGATTTTACTAAAAAAGTAATTTTAAATTTGGAATTATAACACTGACGTGGTTTTTCGCGAACACCAAAACACTGAACACTATTCTTGACGCACGTTTCGCCAACCAAGTTGGCACCATCGAAAGATGTTAACATCACTCTAGTTCAAAATCAGTCCTAATCATCTTCCGATGATCCCAACTTGGTTGGATTAATGTAAATAGTTGAAACGTCATCAAATAAGTAGATTTGTACTCAGACTGATAGATATGTCACCAAGTTATTAGCACCAAACTATCCCAAAACGTTTATCTATAAATTTATATACAATCAACCGAAAACTTAATTCGTCATCAAATATGTAAATTCGTTCAAGGAATTATATATTATCAACTTGTGACTGAATAGGGCTGGAACCTTTGATGTAACTATAACACTCCACAAACACCAAAACACTTTCACTTCGCTCGACGCGCGTTTCGCCAACCAAGTCGGCATCATCCGGAGACGATTAAAACTAATCTTAAACTACAAAATCTACCATATTTATACTATTTTCATGGTGACGTTACTAATGATATCACCGTGAAATTTACGCGTGACTAATCACGTTTCAAAGATCTGTTACTAAGCAACGCGTAAAGCGGGCTATACGGTATAGTTCTCTTGTCGCTATTCATACTACTTTTACATTTTACAATTTCTATGCTCTCAAATGCATCCAACTGTCTATTATTGGTCACATTTCTAACTAATCTTAAATGACTAATATCTATTCTATGATTGTTGTCAAAAGCACGTTGTGCAACACTAGACTTATCTGTTCTTCCATATTTTAGATGAGCCATATGCTCTTTAAATCTGGTGTTAATTGATCGTCTCGTTTGTCCAACATATTTTCGATCACAATCATTACAACTAATTTCGTAAATCCCAGACCTTTCACTTGGAACAATTTTATCCTTTGGATTGTCTAAAAGTTGTTGTAATTTATTACTCGACGAATGCATCGCTGTTATACCCACGTTTTTGAAGACCATACTCAAACTACGAGTAAACCGGGGTTCGTACGGGATGGATACATATTTTGGAGTCTCTATATCCTTTTGAAAGGTCGTAGAATTACGAAGTGTGTCCTTAAATTTACGCTTCCTAATTCATTTTTCAACTTAAGCTCTAGGATCACCATTACTCACAGCTATATCTTTAATTAATAATTTTTCTTTTTCAAACCTCTTATTACTGAGAGGGAAACTTAGTAAACGATGGACAAGGAAATTAAAACTTGCCATTTTATGTTGATAGCAGTGATGAGAGTCATTAGGGATATATCTGATCGTACTGGTATCTTTTCTATATATATATATATATATATATATATATATATATATATATATATATATATATATATATATATATATATATATATATATATATATATATATATATATATATATATCAAATTCTAACCTATTGTCACTATTTTTAATTACTAATATATCTAAAAATGGAAGTTTTCCATTATTTCCTAGTACATATGTAAACTTTACAGAAGTGAAACGACTATTTAATTTGGAAATGAAGTTTTCTCCGCAATCTTAGTGTCTAACACGGCAAAAATGTCATCCACATACCTAAGCCAAATCCTAGGAAAATACTCGAATTCTTCTTTTGTTTCAGTTTCAAATCAAGTCATGAAGACATTAGCAATGAAAGGCGATAAACAGTTACCCATTGCAGTTCCTTCATGTTGTTCATAGAACTTGTCATTGAAACGGAAGAAATTTTGTTTCATACAAAGTTATGCAAGGTTTATATATTCTTCTATTACTTCTTTTCTATAGTTGTTTAATTCGAGTAAATCCTCAAGATAGTCCAAGGTCTGTGGAATTGGTACACTAGGAAATAATAAACAAACATCAAAGGAAATCAAAATTTCACCCTCTAGCAATTGAATATTCTTGACCTTATCAATGAAATCATTAGAATTTTTAACTAAAAAACTAGGCTGTGCAATGGGCAAACTCAAAATTCCTTAGTCAACCATTTTGATAAGTGGTAAGTCGGAGATCCAATAGACGATACTATTGGACGCACCGACTTCCCTGGCTTATGAATTTTTGGTTGACAATACAATCTAGGTACAGTGGGGTTAGATACACGTAACCTATTCTTAACAGGTGGAGTAATAAGGTTGTTACATGATTTGAGGACATTTTTTATTTTAATGGTCATTCTTGGTAAAGGGTTTCTAGTAAGTTCTTTATAAGGATCATTACTAATTAGGTTGTTTACCCATTGATAATAGTCCTCTTTATCTAAAATAACAACCTTATTACCTTTAACTTCACTTTTATTTACTTTAACTTCAATTTAAAAATAAGGAGAAGATCCCACAAAAAAATTTCTTCTACGCTACATTTGTTCCTCATGACGCAAAATAACCCATCTTATGGCTATATTCTGATCAAGTCGCAGACATACAATCGCGAATACCTATTAAAGAAGCGATATTCAAACATGCTACGAGTATAATAATATATATACAATTTTTAAAAGAAATTCTTCTGTCTAAAAAAATAATCCACGATAAGATTCGTTGATTTTTAGTATCAGAAAATGAATAATAAAGTGAAGCATGCGGAGCAGCTGAATGCACACTCGTGAATGTTTGGACTACTAGTGTATCGCTGACGGGCTCCCGTAACCTCGCTAAGAGGTAGTTCGCCGTCTGTTGTTTTCAGCAGACGATTTCGCGAAAGATTTATGCCGGAGACTTAAAACTTTGGCCTGGTAGTGTCCCCCAGGCCTGAGACTGAAAAGTTTATAAGACGCGCTAAATATGAAGGGCCCAATAAAAAGGAGTCGTGCAGTTGAGGGAGTGCGGCCAGTTTTGATGAACAGCTACTTTCACCATAAAGCGGCGCCGGTCAGCTTTGGGTCATTTATCGAGGGACCATTACAGGACTATTATGTGGTTTTACGAATATGCTGCAAATTTATATGGAACGCATGTCCAACAGAGCATCCCCGCACAAATATCCAATTAAGAGAGTGTCTAAAATAGAGGATATAAAAATTTTTGATTTGAAAAGGCAATATATTTTTGTACCCCCCTTTGGCGCATTTATCGGCTGGTGTGTAATGAGATGCATTGGGAATAGGTGTTACTGGGCGATACCCGGGATATATTTGCATACACATCACTCTCCGGGAGTCTCCGCGTTAGGGAGAAACCGAATTGCGCCAGTAAAAATCGCTCTCTCGACAAATGCTATCACAATTCCAACAATGCACGCGAAACGAGACCCCTGGAATCGTATGGGCGAACTCACTCACATTCGTAAATATGGACATCATTACATTTGCATTTGTAAGTAAAAAATAAATAAACGCGGATTCCACGAACTCGAACTCAACCCTTATATTTTAAGTGGCGTATTTAAGTGCGTAATAAAGAATTTTGATATATAAAATATAAAATTTAATTAATTTTAAATTCATTAGCTTGGTCAGTCAGTCACTGGATATTCTAGAGCAATGAAACATCTGTCCCAAGGGGAGGTCAAGACAGACTTGCGTTATCTGATTGAAAATATCTGTGGAAAAATTTCATTCATTTGCTTCGAATAAAAGCTTGTATCCATGTATGTTATAAAATAATGTGATTATATTCGTGTTTTACAATAACACTTCCAACTAAAATTTCTTCAAAACTACCTGAACTATAACTTAGGAACTATAAATTTACATGAGTTATCAAGAATCCTGAATAAGAATAAATATTGTGCAAATTTGCAACGGGAAAAGATTTCTATAACGCGTGTGGGTTATCTTAGTCTCATTATGTTAATTATTTACAACCTTTGAGGTCACTGACACTTTCGAACTAACAAACACTACACTTGTTGAATTGTTGGGATGTGATTCGGCATCTCGTACTTCTCGTCCAACTCCTGCAATCTCGTTCTGGATGCAAAACAGCTGATGAATAATAATATCAATGGGACAGTAATTATTTCTCCATCGAATTAGCTGAGAATTTCTCTGGAAATCTGGTACTTTGTATTATCTGAGATTGTTTTGTTGATAAAGCTTTACAACCCGTACACACTTGTGTACGATGAAAAATATTTCAAATATTACTATCAATAGTTTGTATTTACGACTGGTTAATTTCTAAACTTTACACTTTTCTTATTTTTTAATACGATATATTATAAGAGATATTATAAGAGATATTAAAAATTACGTGGCTACCTTTTGGTGCCTTAGCGTGCTATCTTCTTAGTTGTTGTTTGTAGACAAGGAATACTGTTTACGTAAAACGATGCTTCCTGGTTAATACCCCTACTTTTAACATAACACATTTTAATCTACCAATCGCATGCGTTCATAACTTGTTTTTAATAATTCAACAACGGATATTACTCAAACTTTATCACTACACATATTTTCAATCAGTACACATGTTTATCTATTTCATACGACTGATGCACTTGTACCTCCATTTTGAACCACCTCCCTGACTGTGTGAAATATGTTTTTCTTCGAGACTATAAAAGCGTTATAATCTCGTTAACTACTTTTTTGTGTGTTTGCATGGCAATATTACTGAATTTTGACTTAGTTTATTATAACTGTATGTTTAATAAATTACTAGGTTATGTCGAAGCTATTTATATGATCTCTTTAATTTTCGTATTAATTTTAGCTGAGTTATTACTGAAAATAGATTGCACCCAATCACGTTCACTTTACAGTCAAATGTTCTATCGATAACATAAGATGGTTTTTCTTTCTCTTTCTTATTTATTAAAATTCCACGATTAATTTTAATTTCGCTCCGCGCAAGTGGGCTTTCGAATTACCAGCGATAAAAATTCCATTCGCTGCGTCCCGTCAGACATAAAATATCAAATCCAAAACACATTTTCTCGCACAATGGCCTACCAATAAGCAGGGTCCTCTCGATTATTGTATATTGCATATACGAAACAATGCGTTCCGGGAGTCAGGCCACGTAGGCCCATCGAAAATTCCGCTCTTTCAGGTCGAAAAAACATTTCAGACATCTCGGTGGCACGTGACAGGGCGACACTGATAGTGAAAAAATAGACGAGGACGGGGGCAGGGGGACGATGCCATTGTGCCGGAGCGTATGCATATATATTACGTGTATTTTCACAGGGCCCGCTCTTTTATTAGCTACGTACCTCAATCTGGGATAACATCAGCTTCGCGTCTTATAAGCCTGGATTTTGCCCCAACGAAGTGATTGCATTGGAAGAATTAAATCTGTCCAAACGTTTTGTGATGTTTTAGGATAATTCATGGGCCATAATCATCGACATGGCATTCATCCAGTTGACACCCCGGAAGGTCGCGGGGAGTGATTAGTATTTTTTTTTCGCTGAAATATCCAGTCCAACTTCTTTTACTGTATATATAGTTCATTAGTAAAGAGGAAGACAGTATCTCTCTCTCTCTCTTGTAATGTAATGTATATTTCTTTCACACCTTGAGAAAGTAGATATTTCAACGAACAAAAAGCCCAGCATCGACTTTTAAAAAGCAGATATTTTGACGCGAGAATTTTCGATTGAAAATTAGGGTGCTTTTTTGATATTAAGTCAAAATGAGGTGAAAAAATAAATATTTTAAATCGAAAAAATTATAGTTTGTTTGAGACATAAAAAGGCAGAAATAATATAAATTAAAAGTATGGATAGATCAAGTCAGTAATTGCTGAGCTGTAATTTCTCTATCTAAGGTGATATATCAAAGGGTACCTAAGTGCTATGAGAACTTCTAACTGACTGGTTAGGCCACACACTATAGACCTGAGAATATTCGATTATGGATCTGCCCCTACCATGAATATGTTCATTAATTATAAAAAGCATTTAAGATTAAGTTTTTGTTTTCTTGAAAAACTGTGGGCAGATCGAACCACATAAAATAGAAATATAGTAAGTAAGATAGTAGATTATTAATATATTAGATAGACAGTGCTTAAATAGAAAACCCGCTATAATATTGTGCTCACAAATTAGTAGTCATATATATTAAATATTATTTCCTTTAATTTTCCTTTCGTTATCCTCCTGATCTTATCCATAATATTTAATAAAATCTGTGAAATAGTGCCACCTCTAGAGAACAAATGGTGAGTACATTGTTATATTTGTAGACAACATTATTACTTTTAAAAGTGTTATTCGATACAGTCCATTGTATAAACAAAATAATATAGTAAAACCAGCAATAATAGTTACTACTGACCATCTAATCACTTATTTATGACCTCCGGAAAAATCTGGGCAGCCGATAGGCGAAAAAAGATCCACAATTATACATCTCCTGGATGACAGGCCATTAATTCAGGAAACTAAATTAAACGAAGAGGTGTTATAAGTTTCCAAAGAATATGTTTAGATTGTTACGTTATCAGTGTGCATCACAGGAACCATTTCACAAGTTGATCATGTAACAACCTTTCTAATCTTTCATATCTCCTTCCAATTGAACTTTGCAAGTTTCGTTGAGATGAAGATGGAACACTATCCGCTCCACTCTTACACAGATCTCTGAAAATGGACTGCCAACTTATATAACAGGAAATGTTAATAAGATATTTATATTTCGTGCAAGCTAGATTCCTTGAACGTAATTTATTCAGGATTATCTGAGTGTAATAAAGAACGTCTCGCACCTAAATGCTGTATGTCGGCTTCCTGCCTCAACTGATTCAGAATTACGACGTTAAAGCCCTTACGGGCACTAAAATACAATTACCCTCGTCCAAACCGCCACTCTGCATAATGCGCGGCAGTATCTTCTCGATGGCCATAACAAAGAGCCGGCGCGGCGGTAAAATATTCGGGGAAAAATCGACCTATCAATATGGCCCATAAAAAATGCGCCAATGCCCAATAAAAGGTACGATTCACAACCCCGGCAGATGGATATGCAAGCGGGGCCCGCTTCAGGGCCCATTTCGAAGATCTACCGCCGAACGACGCGCCGAGACAGGTGTATAGTCTGCGAGGGCGGATCGGCGGCCATAGGAAAGACTTCGAGGGTCCGCTGGACGCATATTCGGCGAAACTGCCGCAAATCTCAAACGCGGAAATAAGTAGTGGCCGGGATA
>CAXKVY010005318.1:0-17145 GCA_964058915.1 Tetropium fuscum | reverse complement strand
GCACGCATATAGCTGTGTCGCTTTTTATGTGATTTGGTAGATTATTTACATACAATATAAAGAGTAAGGGCCCAGTTACGGATCCCTGCGGTAACCCTAAGGATACATCATATTCTTTTGCGAAGTGGTTTCCGATCTTACTTACAATTATTTCGCGCTTCCTTAGGTAGGAATGAATTCAATTCAGGGTATTACCACGTATACCGAGTTCACGTATACCGAGAAAAGTTTTCAAGTGCCTTGGATAGAGCAAATTGCAAAACTACCACATATTTGCCTTTGTCAATATTAGAGTTGATCGTGTCTAGCAAAATAACACTGGTCTCTACCGATTTACCTTATCTAAAACCATGTTCACATGGTGTTCAAATGGGACAGCCTCTAGGTATAATAATTTAGTGTTTTGGCAGTTTATGTTCTAATTAACTAGTAAAGATTATTTAACTCAATTCTTTAGGTCTATTTCTTAACTCACATGCATTCATATACTATTACATACTATAGAATTACTCATAATTAAAATTATGTCAACTATCACTTTAACCCATACCTGTTAGACACAATAGCACCCACTGATCAGCTTCCCTCTTGTTTTGCAGGAACTTTGGCGGCAATCAGTGATGGGATGCAATACGGCTGGACCGCTCCGGTCATCCCCATCCTCCTCGGTCCGGACAGTCCTGTGGAAGCAACTGAATCCCAGGCGAACTGGCTGGAAACCCTCCTCATGCTGGGATCGTTCTCCGGACTGACTCTAACCATCTACCTCGTGGACAAAATAGGAAGAAAACGCTCCTTACTTCTGTCATCTTTCGTGACCCTGCTAGTCTGGATAGTGACCGCTTTGGCTCCGAGGATAGAGTACATTTTCGTAGCGCGAGCTTTCGCCGGTGCAGCCGGAAACACCGCTTTCGTCGCCGCGCCAATGTATATAGCCGAAATAGCTGACCAGAAAATCCGGGGGTTCCTGTCCAGTATAATCTACTTGATGATGCTTGTTGGGATATTAATTATCTACGCCGTAGCGCCTTATATTCCCTTCTATGCCCACTGCGTAATAGGTGGAGCTCTAGTGCTGATAGAACTTATCGTATTTCCGTTTATGCCGGAATCGCCGTATTACTTACTGTCCAAAAATAAACCCGAGGAAGCCAGAAAGTCTCTCGAGTGGCTGCGGCCGAACCAGAACGTTGATAAAGAACTGGAGGATATTAAAGCCGCTGTCGAGCGGCAAACAAGCGAACGCGGTAGCCCTATCGATCTCATTTTGGTTCCTAGCAATCGAAAGGCCATCCTTATTATGGCCATTCTCAATGGTGCACAGCATCTCAGCAGCATCAGCGTGATACTGATGAACCTGCACGTGATTCTGGAAGCCGCAGGTTCGATCTACATCGACTCTTCAGTAGCTGCTATAATTTTTTCTGTGGTTATGCTGCTGGCGGCCTCCACAGCGTCGCTCTCCATCGATAAGTTTGGACGGAAAACCCTACTAACGATATCGAGCGCTCTAACAGGCCTGTGCCTCCTAGCGATTGCAGTCTATTTCACACTGCAACAGTCAGGCTATGACGTGGACAGAATCAGTTGGATCCCTATAGTGTCGGTAATGCTGTACGCGTGCGTGTTCAAACTGGGCCTGGGCATGGTGCCCATAGTTTTAACGGCCGAATTGTTTCCTGCGAAAATGAAGGCAATGGGTATGACTCTGGCTGATGGGATGTACGTGATTTTCGCGCTGATATCGCTGCAGATTTACCAGCAACTTTCGGAGAGCTACGGAATGCAGTATCCTTTCTACATATTCTCCGCGTCGTGTTTCTTCGCTGCGCTCTTCAGCGCTTTCTTCATTCCGGAGACTAAAGGGAAAACCTTGGAGGAGATTCAGTTCATGCTCAAAGGAAATAAGGCTTTACCGAAGGGTACTGATAAAGCGTAGGGATATTTGTCTGCAGATGCATTGGCGACCACAAATGTGTGATATGCTAGGGATAGTTATTATATAATTATAACCACTAGCAATATTTTTTAGGTATTGTAGTACGATCAAGTAACAAAATAACCGATAAGAAGCTGTAAATTGGCACCAAGCTACCTCTATCAACATAATCATATTCTTCTGTCGCAGAACCCCAAAGTCCGTGAGATATTCTAAAAGATGTTGCTAGTAAAGAAGCTGTATTTACTTACACATTGATTTTTTTAATTATAGCGGTGTCAGTTTAGATATGTTGAATGATTGCTTTGTTCTTCTGATGGTAAAATACCCATCGTCCACAAATTTGAGGGATTCTTCAACATTCGCGTAATTCTTCCAGTCCAGCACATCTTGGAATACATGTGACATGCTTTAGCTTGCAATAAACGCTTGTCTGTGAAAATGCTCCTGAAAATAAGAATCTTCTCGGTGGTTTTTAAATGATACTCCCAATCTCGTTCTTTTGCTGCTTTTATATCTTTTTTCACTATACTAACCATTTTAAAACACTCCATATAAATAATAAAACAAATAACCATTATAAATCCTCATATTTGCAGTTGGCCTATTTTTCAACTTTCTATAAGAGGCATTTTCCGCTGCTTGCTTGATCACAGGTAGAGTTTCCAAGAATGTTTTCCACAATTTCGCTATCTCATAAAATTTACAAGTAGACTATTAAGTATGTTCTAAAAATGCCGCATTAAGGTCGTTCGCGGCTTTTTAATGCAGGAAACGATCAATGGGTCATTTAAGAGGAAAAACAGCTATTAAATTAGAGTATGGAAATTGGAGGGGTGAAAAGGCTCCCTTATCAGTTTTTCAATATATCTCGTAAACGAAGCAAAATTTCAATATACTTTACATGAAACTTTTTGTAGAGAATTGATTGGCATAATAAAAAAAATTAGAATAGTATTTTATGCCGAAAATGTTGAATCAAAAAGGAAAAAAACCAAATTTGGATTCTTATTCTTTTTTTGATTTTTTTGCCTTTAACTTCTTTGGGTCAGAGATAGATATAGGCATTGCTTTACAGAAAAAAAGTAGATAAAATTTATTTTAAAAGGTGGATCTTAAAATTTTTTGTAGTAAAAATTGCACTAGAACTTAGTTTTTTTCGATTTTTATCCCTCATACATATATTATTTTCATTCTCATTTTTAGTTTGGGTTCCGAGGATGTTGTTGGAGATTCGGAAACACTATGTAGAATAATGCTTTTATAGAAGCCTTCTATTACGGAATTCGAAACTTATTTCAACTTTGAAGTAGCACGGTATGCAGCATCAATTTTTGATGGGTTACATATGATCAAAAATAAAAAAATAGACATGAATTTTTTACACCCGTTGAAGATACTTCTATCAATAGTATTATCAATACTATTGATATCAATAGTACTATTGATATCATAGTATTCATCATGTTATTGGATACTCATAAAATGATTATGTTGCATAAAATCACATGGAACGCTAACGAGACATTTGTAGAAATACGTACGAAATTTATTTATCATTTGCAAATATTTTACAAAGAGTGCACTGATGATTATCCTAGTGGCTCAAATATTGGTACGAAAGTACAGAAAGGCTGCGTCGAACTAATGAAAATTGCCAAGGAGTTCAAATTAAGGATGACTTGAAACTACTTTTAAAACCCGATAACATTATATTAAATGAGAATGATTAGAGACCTTTATTGCATATTTAATTCAAAAAATCAAAGAAGTTAATATTGACGCAGTGCATGCGAATGAGGATACAGATGTGCTTATTGGTAAAATGCACAAAAGAAGAAGCATCACAATAAAAAAATGCACTAAACATAATGCACTAAACATAACACTTACTCATCAATTTATCACTTTTTCCAGAACAATATCAAAATGTGTATCTTGGGAAACTAAGTGTATCTTTGGAAACCAACCGTTTTAATTTTCCTCAACAACAAAAGTATCTTGGATTTATTCATACACTTAGTGGCTGCGACACGTCTGCATTTTTCCACTTTGGTAAAAAAAATATGAAATTCATAAAAAAAATGCTATACAGCTACAAACACATATGGACACGTTTTTACGTGGCAATGTAACTGAAGAAGAAACAAGTTCTGCATCAGAATATATCGCAGCTTCTTTGTATGGGGCAAAGTTGAACATGATCCTAAGCAACTATCGCTTCCAGCATTTTCGCAAATGATAAAAAAGTGCAAAATGTTCTCTGGCGCAATTACCACAAACACGTGATGCCTTCAAACAGCATGGCTGAAGAACCTATTTCCAAATGCAACAATGGCAAGGAAATCACTTAAACCCTCTGAACTGAGGTTGGAAACATTCTAAATATGGATCAATTGCGATTCGCATAACAGCCCCTCCTACGCCAGAGATTTGGCTAAAAAAAGTGGCTTGTGGCTTGCACTACAGGTTGTCAGGGAAACTGGGGTTATATAAAATCACAAATCAATTGCGATAACGTACATGTACAAGTAGCCGATATTGCAGAAGACGATGTTATTGAAGATATAGATGATGATATCTATATACAGTTTGAGAATGTTATTGAGGAAATATAATATCACCATGGTTACATACAATTGTTTGAATAACTATGTATTATCAACCAATAAACTTAAAGTACCTTTTTTATTGAGTAAAATAACAGTTTTTCTAACAAAATGGGAATTAAAACAATATCTGTATAAGAAGGATAAATATCGGAAAAAAACTATTTTTGAGTTGCCATATTTCGGTCAATTTTTTACCCAAAAAATGTCTCGCCTCAGCATTTCACAGGAAATGTTGTCTATATTTTTTCTATAATGCAATGCCTATACCTATCTCTAACCCAAAAAAAGTTGTAGGCAAAAAGCTAAAAAAGGAACCCATTGCCCGATTCCTGCAATAAACACCCGTGAACGTCTTAGTTCCATTCTATATAACATAATCAATAGCCTAAAGCTCCCGTCAGTATTTATTTATTATATGTTTATTAAATATTAGTTTATATAGATTATGCATGTACTTTCAATATGTTCAACTTCCTTTTACCACGTTACAGCATTTTATTGGTTATTATCGCTTCTAATTCGACTGGTCTTCGACTGGTCTTGGTTTTGGTTCAACAAAAGAATTAGAAAATCATTTTCCTACCGACATTAAATTAAATTTCTTCACATGCTGAATTGTCAAGAAATTGATTGTGATATGACCGTTCATTGGACAAGATATTTCACATATCATACTTATACTAGGCGGAAATTTCTTGACAAGTAGACTTGCTTGTGATTTGTGATATAACTTATTTCATTGGACAAGATATATGAAGCTCACGGCAGTATTTTTGTAATATAAGTTTATTAAATGCCAAGTTATTATATGATGAATTTTTCTCTTCCTTTATACTTCCTCGTATTAAATGTTTCTAGTTTATTTTCAAAATCGTTACCTAATGAACATAACAACTTTTATCGCAATAACATTTTATGTGACGACCATATATTATGTCGTCAGAATGTACCGGGTAAGTCTCTTAAGATTGACACCCCCCTTATCTCACTTATCCTTTGCCGGTTTAAATCATTCAAAAAAGGTGCAGACACGGTTTTTGATGAATTTTTATAATCTGAGAACAGATATTAAAAATCTCGTAAAATATACAGGGTGGAAAATAAAACATGATTTTTTTAAATGGAACACCCCGTATATTTTTAGACCAAAATAATGTCCTTAATTTTCTTAATCCAAAAATGTGTAATTGTTATATAATCACACCACCTGTTCGTGAGATATTACTAAAAACTTATCACATTACGGGTGTCAATTATAAAATAAGAACATCAAGATACCTCTGGAAACAATGTATATTTGCATTGTTTATTTGTTGAAAGATGTCATCCAGTTTTTTGTGTGATAGTAGTTCACTCTCTTAGATATTAGCGTAAAGAATACGTAGTGTTCGTAAAGAAGCAAGTTATTTTGAAAATGGAATATTCATTGGAAGAGCGAAAAGAGTTACTTGAAATTTATATTCAGTGCAACAAGAATAAGTCTCTTGCTCGGAGGGAGTATGTTAGGTTATTTCGAGAAAGGCTACCTCCTTCCAAAAATAGTTTTAAAAACATTTATGCAAAGTTTAGGAATACCGAATCTCTGAGAGACAAGAAAAGAGAAAGGCGAAGAACAAAAACAGGAGAAGACACAGAACTCAACGCGTTATTATATTTTGCTGAAAATCCATCCAAATCATCCTATGCCGCAGCAATAGAATTGGATATATCACAAAGAAGTGTGATAAAAATATTACATCGCCATAATTTTAAACCATATAGTATTTTGCCCGTTCAATATTTAGACGACGACAACCTTCAAGAGAGGTTAACCTTCTGCAGAGACATACTTGATAGAATAGAGGAAGATGATGAGTTTCTAAGTCATGTCTTTTGGACTGACGAAAACAGTTTTTCTACTGCGGGAATTTTTAACAGAAAAAATGCACATTACTGGGCAGCGGAAAATCCACATATTGTAAAAAAAATAAAAAAAGGATACTAAACTGTAAACCTGTGGTGTGGCATCCACAAGGATGCTATTGTAGGTTCTGTATTTATAAATGGGCCCTTAAATGCACGTTATGTGGATATTCTTCAACATCCAGTTGAAAATTATTTAGATAATATTAATTTAGTGGACAACAGATCTGTTATTTGGCAGCAGAATGGAGCACCACCAGACTCTGCAAGGAATGTCACCGAATACCTAAACAGAAAATATCCTATTTGGATAGGAAGGCACGGTGTTATACATTGGCCCGCTAAAAGTCCGAACTTAACACCTATGGATTTTTTTCTCTGGGGTACGATAAAACAAGATATATACGAAACTGGGGTTTTTAATAATATGAATGAGTTAAAAGAATGCATGTAAAAATTGAAGAATTAAACCAAAATGGTAATATATTTCAAAGGGTGAGAAGCAATTTTATAAAGCGATGCCAAATGTGAATTCAGAATGGTGGTGGTTACGTGGAAAATATTTAATTACGTTACGTGTAAATAAATAAAATTGTGTTACTCTATTGTGTTACTGTATTAATATTGACTTTTATTTGTTTTTATTAGGCTTATGTTGTTTATTGTTATTACTCGTTACTGTTATTGTTACCTATATATTATTTATTTATTATCTCAATAAATGGCATTGTTTCCAGAGGTATCTTGATATGTTTTTTGTTTTATAATTGACACCCGTAATGTGATAAGTTTTTAGTAATATCTCACGAACAGGTGGAGTGATTATATAACAATTAGATATTTTTTATTCAGAAAATTAAGGACATTATTTTGGTATAAAAATATACGGGGTGATCCATTTAAAAGAATCATGTTTTATTTTCCACCCTGTATATCTTACGAGATTTTTAATATCCGTGCTCAGATTATAAAAGTTCATCAACAACCGCGTCCACTCCTTTTTTGAATGAGTTAAATCGACAAAGGATAAGTGAGATAAGGGGGGTGTCAATCTTAAGGGACTTACCCGGTACATTGCGTTTGATATTTAATTAAGATGAAAGATCTTGACTTGTAACTACACTTGAGTGCAAAAAAAATTGGCACGTTTATTATTATTTATTGGCACATATATTATTATTTTTTATTGACACATTTAGCACGACTTTTTATTCACAGATACATCAATCTCGCCTTTTGCGCGATTCACGAGTCACAGAACAATAGAAAATGCAGACCAAAAGTAACTGGGTCGCAACTAATACCCATCAAGTCATTAGTGTCTTTAAGGGTCCTAATCACGAATTATAGAGTCCTGAGTCCTAATTACGAATGACAGAGGGCGCGCCTAGTAACCTTTTCTAATATCGTAGAGCTAATAACCTACAATTTGACTCACTGATATCAGTTCATGTCACTAGCGAAAAGTGACTAACGTAACAATGTGACTGTTTGACTGTTATAGACTTTTTTAGACCTATAGAGGCGTTAATTTATCGTAATAAAATATTATTACAGTATGAAAAACATTATTGACGACACTCTGTTAGTAGAGTACCTATGTGAAACATTTTGATCGAAATTTTTTTATGATTTAACGCGACCGTATGGAAAATGTTAGTTCTGGTGAATAAAACAAAAGTCTAAAATTTCTACCTCCTAAATTGACCGCAACCCCTTTTTTTTCGCCGTTTTGGGGTATTTTGGACATTTCTAGGGGAAGTTCGTCAAACAAAATTGCTATGCCCAGTTGTATTGGGAATTAAGAAACCAAACGGGAAGCCTTTTATTGTCAATGTTTAGGAACTCCCGGTTCAAATTTCAAGTTAATCCGACCTCCCCCCTCCTCGCAATAGATAATTTTCTCTTTCTCATGTCCTTTTTATCCGATTGACACCTGCTTCGCGTCAAAGTGTAGGTATTTGCATATATTTTCACGTGGTAATCATCGTCTTTCTACTACATTAGCAATATGATACTATTTTAGGTGATAAAGTGATTTCATAACATGAAAATCCTTTTCTGTCAAGAACGCTGACAATAATCGAAACTTATTATTACCCTTTACTTGTCGACTGATACAGCGAATTTTTTTCAGACCCTCTTGCTTTACTGTACAACGATCTTCAAAGATTGGCTGTGGTTCATCAGGACACAATATGCAAATCTGTAAATCTGCTTCCATTATTGCTAATTTTTTTATAATTTTTTAAAAAGAGCAACGTTACTTAATAATACTTGGAATATTTTAAGTATAGTGATCGATAATAAAATGACGTTTACCAAAGAAAGTCAAACAAAGACTGAAGCACGAGATGGGATGACTAAGACCACACGTGTTCTTACAAAAACTTGAATCAGCCTTACAAAGTAGTTCTCATCCATAAGATGAGAAGATTTTTACTATGTCGACATATTAAAATTATGAGACATCCAATTGAGGCATTCGATAATATCGGTAGTGTTGACGGCTAACGGATACGCTGATGAAGAACGTCAACAAACAGATGAACGTGAGTGTTTAGCAAAGGGCGGTCACAGTTAGCAGCTAAAATTGAAAAAAATATTCATGTGCTACATAACGATATTGCGGTGTACATCGTCCCACAACCGATCAATACCTCAAAAAAAGTAATATAGGTAAATACTTTTATTTATTAACCACATATAAAATGTATTTATATGTATATTTGATATTTTCAGGATAATACGGAACACCAAATAATACAAGGTCCCAATCTTATTTGAAGCGCCGCGCCGTCAGGGGGAAAGTTGGCGTGATGTGGAAAGGAAGCTACAAAAACGAGGAATGCGATTAATACGGAAGTGGACAGAGTCTCAGACAGCATTCGGTGGATATTGGCAACGAGGTAAAAAAACATTTCCGTACCGATCTGGAATGATATGGCCGAGGAAATTATATACGTTCCGAGGCCAACCAACTACGCCTATTAGTCCAAGAAAATAAGGGGAAAATGAGTGTTTTACTCTAATTTTTTTTTATAGATAAGTGTATGTGTATGTTTGCGGTGTATTACGGGTTGTGGTAATACGGGCGGACGGTTACAGTATATATTTTAAAATTCGAAAATTAGAAGTTTTCACTTCTATCGTGTGGTCATAAGCATACACCCAGGTTTTATTTCTCTGATACCCTTACTATAAACTATAAATCCTCCTTTAGAGCATTTATTGACTGGACTATTTCAGTGAAAACGAGACCCTAAAATATTATCGCTTTCAATAATAATTCACCTGTCGTCCCAAAGAATTTGGATATCCGTTTTACAGTCAGCGCTTTCGTGCGTCTTAAAAATTGGAAGATCATATTACATTCGAGTGTTTAATAAATGTCTAGTCATAAATGTGTTCTACAGGTTTACACAAATTAACCGCAATGCTTTGTTTCTATTCTCCTTAATTGAGGTTCATTTAGATAACTAGGCAATGTCAATAATTCTTGTTTTATTGTTTTATACAATAGCATCTCAATTAACTAGCAGCCATTCACTTGGCATTTCAATTAACAGACTCAAATTACAAAACAGCTGCTTTTGGAATTGTCCTGCTATATATTTTGAACAGTATAGTGTTTGTTCGTAGTAAATGATTTACCTTATTGCTACATAATTGAATTATATACAGATGTATATGGAAAACAATAAAAAAGTCGTTCTTGGTCCTTCCGCTCCTTGATATCTGGCAATGTTAAGTTAAAGTCATGGTTCCCTGTTTGATTTTGAACTTTGATGGTGTAAACTTAAAATGGGCCCTCTCACTGATGTTTTTTTATTGGCACGTCTTCTATTGGCAATTCAATAGGCACGTCCCAACTATAATTATTGAATATCAAACATAAATAAACTACGTCTAGATTAAAAGGTTAATGCGAAGGCATCATGGCAGAAACGGGATTCGAGAGTCCATAGTCGCGAAGAAGAATCCAATGTAGATATGACGCCTAAATTAAACACTGAAGTTAGTGAACAGAAAGTAAATCTGATGATAGTATAAAGTTTAGAATTCAAAATTAAATCAAGTAAAATTCAAATTATAGGATTTACACGTAAAATTAAATAAATAAAATAGACATTAAGACATAATAGACATTAATCTGATTGGTCATATTCTCTAATAATAATGAGAAAGAAATGAGTATCCAGGAAGTGCAACTGTTCTCATTTACGGCATATCCGTGGTTACATATAACAATGCCATAGCGTTCAAGGAGAGAACAGCTCTGCTAATATTTTTTATAAAATTGTGTTAAAATTATATAGTTAAACTAGAGAAAATTAATTAAACTAGTAAAATATAAGTTGAGTGTACTCAGTGTACAAGTATTAGTCACTGAAAATGGCCCCTCAACATAAAAGGGACCGACGCGACGTTACCTTCGCTTCTGTATAAGCTCTCTCTTCTGTGACTTTACTAACTCGATATAAAATAGTTTTCGTTGGAAAATGCAAATATGTATGACTTAGTACAATACAGAAGTGCAAAGTTGGTTGCTCAAATGCGGTATATTCAAGTTAGAACTCTGTTCGCTAGAAGATATTGTGGTAATCTAATTCTTAGGGGGTCTAACTCACAAACGCAAAAAATTAGTTGGTGGTCTTCCTTGTACGTGTGCAAGCGAGGGATAACTAGACCCCTCTAGCGATCACTACTCATCAGACATTACTAAGTAATGTCTTGTAACAAGCAGCGTCCTGCAATGCAGGCACCTAGAGCAGCGACCCTAGCCAATAGTCGGCTAAACTACATACTGGATGGATTTATAGGTAACAACTACTCAGAGAGCTAATACTCCTTCCTGTATTGAATTACACCTGCAAATTCGATAAGATAGCCATGGTCACTCACCAATACCTCCACCAGGTGTAGACTAGTTTCGAGCTGTTGGCTCTCATCAGTACACCGTAGTTAGAGGAATTAATGAATGAGCAAAACTGTCAAAACAGTCAAGCAGACCAAGCAGTAGAGTGCAAGCGAGGGATAACTAGACCCCTCTAGCAGTCAGTTGCTACTACTCATCAGATATTACTATGTAATATCTGATGATTAGCTGCTTGTCTTGTGACAAGCAGCGTCCTGCAATGCAGGCACCTAGAGCAGCGACCCTAGCCAAAAGTAGGCTAAACTACATACTGGATGGATTTACAGGTAACAACTACCATGGCTATCTGATAGGATTTGCAGGTGTAATTCAATACAGGAAGGAATATTAGCTCTCTGGGTAGTTGTTACCTGTAAATCCATCCAGTTCCTTGTACGTTCCAGTTCCTTGTCTAAATGCTGCCAACTTAATTTCGGGCTGTGTGAAGTCACTCAGCCTGAATGTCAAATGAGTTCAAATTGTTATAATATTTTTTTCATCGAAATTTGCACACTGAGATTTATATTCGAGACAAAGTTGCACGAGGTCAATATCTATCAGGTACCTTTCAAATAAACATATTGTTTTGAGATTTAAGAATCTAGTGAAAGTGAAAAGCCCATTATGGCACCAGATTACTCTCAATTTTATATTTATTATCCTGAACGTTGTCCGTTAATTGCGTGAAATGTTTATCTTATTGGTACGGCAAAGATTTCCTAAAATGAAAAGGTCAGCAAATGCCATTGAACCAGCAATACGTCGCCAGCCAATGCTCCCCGCAAAGGGGATAAAATAATATTAAATTAGTATAAATTGTGAAGGGTTGCTCCCAAATGACTGGAACTGGACAGAAAATAACGACGTGCGTACATAACAGATTAGGCTGAGTTGCTAGGGAAAACATATTACTAAACTGCTTCTGCCTCTAAATTATTATCAGGGAAATTTTGGTTAAGGAATGACATAATATACAGAATCTTGTATGGGGTATTAACATATTTATTAATTAAGTTCTTCAAAATGTTAGCATGGTTTCCTTGTTTCCTGAACCTATGATAAGACTGTTTGCTATAACCGCTATGATGGTTTTGCAATAAGTAGGTATAACACAAGAACTGTAACTAGACAGGATGGTTACATCAAGCAAATCTATCAGTCAGCATTACCGCAACCCTCTATACACTGTGACGTGAGCGCGGGTACTACAATATAGAGAACAGTTTTTTTAAAAGTTAGATATCTTTATTGTGGTCTAGTACGTATTTTCTGACGATTGAAAATATTGTTACATTTATATTATTACCGGTGTAGGTACTAATTATTAAAAAAAAATATAGTTATAAAACTGCAATGTAGAATACAAATAGGGAGGAAACAATGTTGTATTTTTTTAATGATTTTACATAAATTTTAAACAATTTTTGGACTTTTATTTAATTAATTTATTTGGATTGAATTAATTCCTTGGGGATTTTTCTGAATTATATAGGTAAAAGGTTGTATAGGTAAAAAATAAAAAAATACTAGCCCAAAAATAAAAATCAAGATATTAAAATTATTCCACATTAATTATTGTTAAATTAGTTATTTAATTAATTATTAAATTAGTCCACATATGGCGAGAATAGTGAAAGATTATCTTGAAAACCAGTACATTAATGTTTTGCCATGGCCTGCACAGTCACCCGAACTAAATCATATAGAACACGTTTGGGAGACGCCTTACGCCAGAACGTTGTGTTTCAGAACCGGAATAATCTTACTGAGTGTCTTATACAGGAGTGGAACGACATACCTCAGCAAGACATAGACAATTTAATTTAATTTTAATTTAAACATGCCAAGTAGATGCAGAGCGGTGAGTAATAGTCGCGGAGGTCACACTTTGTATTAACAACTATTCGTTTTGTAATTCTTTAGCAAAGAAGTTAATTGCTCTTTTTCGTAACTTTTTTTAATTTTTTTTCACACACACACACACACACACACACACACACACACACACACACACACACACACACACACACACACACACACACACACACACACACACACACACACACACACACACACACACACACACACACACACACACACACACACACACACACACACACACACACACACACACACACACACACACACACATATATATATATATATATATATATATATATATATATATATATATATATATATATATATATATATATATTGAGATAAACGAATATTTATAGCCAAAATAAAAGGTTAAAACATTATAAATACATCAAACCATGAAATAATGTAAATTTTATGTTCAATAAAAAGTCCCAACTCTAGTAACATTGCTCACGCACGCATCTCTTTGGGTTTCAAGAGCAATACAAACGTAAACCGGCAACGATGAATCTGATTGGTCAATGTCTATTTATATTAATATCAAAGTTATTTATCGGCGCAAAAATCTAAAACTCACATAATCGTAATAAACAAGGCTCAACAAAATTTATGTAATATAACATCCACAAAAGGTATGTGTATTTAGAAAGCAAATTGCGTTAGCGTCACGTGAAAATGGGGCCTCGAGAGCTGTAATCTAGAAGAAGATAAAAGAAAGACATGACGGCTGTATTGTGAATATTGAAATTACATTACAAAAGGTAAATGTGATTATTGTCTATAGCTTAGAAGTGAAATTTAAACTGGGTGAATGAAAAATGATGGCATTTAAAGGTAAACCTAATTAATTTATAAAAATAGCATTGATGTGATTGGCCAGAGTTGTCAACAAAGATAAAACAAGAAGCTGGATTACATGAGGAAATGCATTTGTTTAATCGGAAAGAAGTTCGGTAGAGACCGATAATAATGCAAGGAGTTTAACAGTGATAGCGTGGTAATCAACAGTTAGCTGGTTTTACGTGAACTAAAATTCATAAAATTTAGTGTTTAAAAGTAGTGAGGTGTTTAAAATAGTGCTATGGTGTGCAGAATCCCACTGGGAAATTCTTAAGCATTTTTTAAAAACAAATTTAAGTGAGTTCGGTGAAAATCCACGACTTTCAAGTGTAGCGTCTCCAGTCAGCGTTAAAGAAAATTATACGAGTGTGGCAAGCTGATTTATATAAATAAAAGATTCAAATACGAGAAAGTGAGTAGAAATTCTGGAGATATTAAGTTCCGTAAGGGTCAAAATCCAATAAGAAGGTATAACAAACGTATCAAATATAGCACTTTCCAGTTCGGAATAGTTCTGATAGATGTCCGCAGGTGTACTAAAGAAGTTGGCCATAGTGTAAAAAAGAAAGCAGCGTTCCGGCTAGATGGCAGCAGGCGTGAGTCCAGAGATCACAGTAAACAAATCCAGTGTTTGTTAAGTGCTTATAAAAAAATTGTGTTGTGATTCATGTTGAAGGATTAACATAGTAAGGTAATGACCATCTAAGATAATTTTAATTTTAAGGATTAATTGTTTCTGTAGGCTTAGGCCGATGTCAATAGCATGTCAAGGTACCCATGTCAAGGCCCATGTCAAGGTACGTAGGTTTTGGCGTAGGTTAATCTTAAGTTGATCTGAGCATTTCCATTTTATTGTCTATAATCACACTTCCTGCTGCAATTTGATTTGCAGATATAAATTTTTATTTGCTGTGTTGTTTAGCTTAAATTAATTGTCCTCGTGACAATACAATGCTTCCATATTTATTAATAAATACCTATTAAATATTTATTAATAAATAAATACTCTGTGTATTCAGCTTATGTTTTATCTCTCACATATCAAATCTTACATAGTTATGAATATTACCACCTTTAAATATTTCACACTAAGATTATTATATCCACTTACCATTCCATATAATTTCAATGGTCAAGCACAATAGTCTTTAAAAATTGAGAACCTAATTGAACCTCCTCTAACGGACCATAGAGAACTCATGCTCAGCAGTGAACGTCCATACCTACAAGAATTAAATCTTCATAGAACTGGCGCCCAGGGAAAAGAGGCACTAAGGTAGAGACAGTGTAAGTATATTGCAAACTTATCAGGTATATCTCTCCGTTGTGCATTCACTGCATGTTTTCAATCATTTTCTCCACAATAATAACACTTTAAAATCAATAAAAATTTGTATAAATATATATATATATATATATATATATATATATATATATATATATATATATATATATATATATATATATATATATATATATATATATATATATATATATATATATATATATATATATATATATATATATATATATATATATATATATATATATATATATATATATATATATAATCAAAAATAATAAAATGTCGGAATTTCGTGTTTATTTGGGATTGATAACGATTTCCATGCAAAATCATCATTGATTGCGTGTAACTGTTGGTTCGATGCCTTGACTATCTATCATTATGGTTTGCTTTACTTGTACGAAAATCCCTACGCCCATGGGTGCATTAAACAGCAGCCATTTGTATCAGCAGTTCTGCATCAATAGCGACAAGGCAGGGGTCGAATGAAACACAAAACAAGCTTTAAAAAGTTGTATTTTCAAATGACAGATGTTCGTCACGCTGCAAATAAATAAAACGGCATTCTAAAAAATATGGAATATGATTGATCACTAAAAATCACTTATGGCGTCACAGTCAACGATATTTCATTTAAGGCATTTTACGTGTCTGGCCCTACATACGCTACACATTCATACAGATTAACATAACGAAGGTAAATCTATTAAACTTAAACAAATATTCATAATAATAATTAGTTAAAACTACGATCAGTCGTATAATACAAGATTACTAAAATTATATATGCTAGCATCATCTTACTGAATAAGTACTGCTTCTGCATTGGAGATAATACGTTTTTTAAACTGGCTCAGCGAGATTTTATGCTACGTTTAATGTTCAATAACTTGATAATATACTAGTGTATTTTAATTCCGCAGCGCACACTGCGCTGCAATTAAATTTAACTGACCATTTTTCCCCGCGTTCTTCTACTCTTGATACCATCTGGAAACTCAAAATAAATGAACGTGATTTATAGTTACTGGATTATAGTTGTGATTATTTCATCCCATAAATGTTAAGTGGGAATTACAGGTGGAAGACCAACAATGTTTAACGAAGTTATGAAGTTGGTACAACCATCTATTGCACCCTGGTCGTCTCCAGTATGGGTAGTCCTAAAAAAATTAGCCGCGTTGGCCTAATAAAAATGACCAAATAGACATAGACCCAAGGCGCTCGGAAAGTAGAATTTTTTACATAAAATGGCCACTACGAATTCGTTCGTATTCCATTCGGCTTAAAAACATCATCTACATTTTAACGCATTGTCGATAATATTCTGCTAGGTATCCAAAATTAACATTGCCTCGTATATATGGATGATTTTATTTCCCCACGATCCATGGACACACTTTTAGACTAACCGAATAAGAAATTATAAAGGTACGTTTGGTACGAAAGGTATGTTTTCCCCTAATTTCTGTATTACTGCCGTTTCTTAGGACCCTAGAAGATTTGGGAAGCAAATACTTTTACAGGTATATCTCGTCCGTACTGTAAAAATCATCCCTTCTGACCATTTTGGAGAAACCCTTTGAACATTTACGCGATGAAATTGGACGAGTAAGCGAAGAACGAAAACATCCGAGGTAGAATAGCGCGCCAATATTCTTGGGTAAAGATATGACCCGGATAGGAGGGGGCCGAGCGGTACCATCGCTCTTTACCCCTAATATCTATGTAGGCCGAGACCGCC
>CAXKVY010005317.1:0-99837 GCA_964058915.1 Tetropium fuscum | reverse complement strand
CTCCCCTATCTCCCTCTCTGCTCTCCTCTCTCCTCTCTTTGCTCTGGAATCAGGAATCAGGAAGGTGAAAGGAATTAGATGCTTTATACTTCTACATTTTTCCATCCAGTTTTTCGTGTAGAAAATCGTATTGCGAAGTACCAGATGCCAAATGCAGATATAAATAAAATCCCCCTGTATAAGTTATTTAACATTGTTCTCTCTATATGTTGACAAAATAAATCCATCGGCGGAAGATGAGACTCCCAATTGAAATCCCCGGTGTTAATACGATACTTAAGTCCCTCTTGTAAAAAACTCGTGCTAGATTTATGCGCGAAATTTCAATTTATAGCCGAAACTTTTTAGGCAGTTTTAATTCTCCTGCAGGCCGGCTATATTTTAAATCCGCCAGAACGTTTTACAATTCGTTATATTTTAGAAATTGAGTTACGACTTTTTAAGAACGTTACATCCTTGAATAAATTCATTATCTTGATACGCATGCGAAATTCACATAACTAATTCAATTTTATTCCAACATTAATGCCTATATAAAAAATTTACATGGCAAAAATCTCATTTACGTTTTTCTTTCCCAGTGAAATTCATACTTAAGATTTAAATGTTCATTAGGGTTTCATATAATCATTACTGATTTTTTCGTATCTATATGCAACGGAACGGCTCATTTCCGCTAAAAAAAAATGACCAACCAACTGTGCCAAAATGTACCAAATACCCTAATATATTTTATTAGTTTATAAATTTCTTATTTTTCTTCAATATATTCCTCTAGTACTTTATGTTTTTTATTACTGTATTATTCTCCCCCGAACATATGATAAAAATGTCAATGTCTTGAGTAAGCATGTAGCATGCAGCAAAACTACATTTATTTTATAAACATGTATAAAATTATATCAAGCGGAAATATCTTAGTTCCAGTCCTAGAGAAAAACGTGTGAGAAGATCAACAGTTACAATATACCGGAATATCAATCTCGAGATATTCGATAACTCATAACGATTTTCATAAATATGAGGGTTTTCGTGTTCCAATAAAAAAAGATGCAACAAAGAATCTCAATCTCAAAGTCTCAATCCATGGGAAGCTTCATTAAGAACGATTATAAATAAAATAGGCTTCTGGGGGAGGAGAACACAAAATAACAGAAAAGTTAATATTGAAAAAATGGAAATCAGAGCCTTGCGAATCAGAACAAACTAATAGTATTTTTGAATGAAACTTACTTACATAGAAATGGGTTTTACACCTAGTGGTCTCTTAGTATTTGAAACAGTTACCATATCTGGTGATTATCATTTAGAAATGAATTCGGAAAATTATGGTAAATGACTGGAAGAAAAATTCATTTCATATCGATCTGTTCCATTGCAATAACCGATAATGCCCAGGTCAATCGAACCCCTATACCGCATACTCAAAGAAAGCGGAGATGATAGAATGACTCACTAGAAAAAAAATTGAAACCGGAATGATATGAATTGAGTTAGAACAATAAAGAACAATTATAGAATATAAAAATTTCATGAGTTACATGCGCATTATCATACTGTTTTGCACCTCCCGCTGTATCATCTACATTTAAACCCAATTCAGTTCATTTGGGCTACAATTAAAAACAATGTATCCCAGACAAATGTAACGTTTAAACTAGAGGATGTCAAACGTTTAGCGGAAGAAGAATTTAATAAAATAACTGTGGATGGGTGAGAGAAACGATGTAAACATGTGATCAAAATAGGAGATGATTATTTGCAAACATAGTTAAATGGAGACATAGAAAGTGAAGTGAACCCACTAACATTGATTTGTACTCGGACAATGACGACCGTTGTTGGGTATTTACATTATACATCACAACATTATATTGTGGTTACTATTTCTATTGCTTCACCGTAGGTCGAATTGTGTGCTGTTGTGTTGTTAATACAATATTTGAAATAAGTATATGTATTAAATACTGTTAACGTATTTTTATATGCCATTTCTTAACATAGGTATATTTAAGTCTTAAGATAACTATCTAAATATCCACTGAAGTATTTTTTTCTTTTATCTGCTAATTTAAGGCAAAAATGACATCGGAAATATAGGAGTCATTCTTTTCAATTTCAATCAATGTATACTTGGTTATATGCCACGTTTTATTTTGCTGTAGGTGTAGATAGGTATAGGTAGGCATACATTGCCAGAATAATATTCAATTATCTGCAAATACCTAACAGAATAACTGTAGAAGATTGCGATTGCATTCCGACCACCGGAATCCAAATGAGATTCCGTTATTTTTCACTTCTTCCCCTCCGGGTATTTTCTTTCTTATAATAATTTTCACGCATGCCCGCGCTTTATCTCTATTAAAATCTCTTTGATATTGAAATCATGTGACGTTTCATTAATTTCGTGTCTTGTTCATATTCTTATTACGCTGTTAGGTTTGATTTTGCAGCGCTTTTGATTTACTCTGCGATATAAAAAAAATCTTAATGGAAAAATTGTAATTTCGTCTTTGATGGAAGCCGGGTTCATACGAATGGTGTAAGTAATTGGGTAATTTAAAACTGTCTTTTATTTATTTTTCCTGATTTCAGTTTCAGAACATGCACCGAAAAGTTCCATGTACAAATTATTTTGCCCTTGAATCTTTTATTAGAGCGAACAATGGAATAGGTGGTTCTTGAAAATTGGAAATGCAGCAAATAATTACAATTAAATCTGTTAAGCAATAAATTTCTATAAATTTTGTCGACATAAAAACTTTCTAGATTCCTGTTCACTTCCATTCAACATTTGTCTAGGAATCGATCTTCTGTTCTTGCATCATACTTTATAATAATCAGCTTTGATTTAACTGCAATTTTCAATATTAAGCCAACTGCAGTTCAATAGATACCTAGCTAATTTTACCATAACCCATCAGAAAACCAGATTGCGGTCAAAAGTAATCTAAAATGCAAACGGTTAGTGTCATGGTAGTAATTTCCGTTAATTGTTAATAATCAGTTTATTACGATCCAAGGTGATTAAAACCTCGAAGCTGTTAAACAAAGACTAAGCATTGCAACTAATTGCATTTAATAAGCATTGACTTCTTAAGTTTTATTAGTCATTATTTCCCTATCAGCGTTTTCATTCCCACAAATCACGAAATTAATGCTCTTCAAATTTCGATACTAGCCGAGTTCGGAATGTGAACCGATCTATTTCCAACTAAATAGGTAGGTACTTCAATTTTAGTAATAAGAAGTACCTAGTTACTATCTAGAAATAATAAATCATCTTCCAGTCGTTACTCGGCACCTCCGCCAAATACACTCCACGAAAACCCAGCTCTAACCGAAATCTATCTACATTACTTACCCAAAACGCTTTCACTCTTCAAGACCTGAACCTGTCCCAACCCAAAGCCCACTGAACTATTTTTTCTCACCTAGATCACTTTTCATTATAAATTCCCGAGAAATTCCTCCACGGTGCCGCCATCTGGTCCGAGATGCCCCAACTATTAGTCAACCATTTTGTTTGCGGTGTCGTGAAGAGCCGCTAGGTGCTGCACCGGCAGCGCATGCTTATTGGTCGGTGGCCCGATGAACGCCCCCTTTTTGTTCCACATTCTGTCCCCTACTCCTCCACCACCAACTACCTCCGGCGGAGTATATTTCCCCTCCGATGCCTCTTGGTAGGGACTCTCATCCGGCCTGGAAGGGGACAATAAACACGTCGTTATGGTAAAGCTGTATTCGAGTTGTTTTATTTCGCATAAAATTGTTAACTGTATCTCAATATTGATTTATGTATGTATTTATAATTTTAAATGTCCATTGCACAAGGTCGAACATGGAATATCCTTTTTTATGGCTGCGAAATGAGTCGGTAATTTGTTTTTACGGATGCTGATTTTTATAGCTATCTTTTTATAGGAGCATATCGACGGACGGCTTATTAATCTATTGGGGGCATAAATCACGAGAACTTTGTTGGACATACATTAGTAGGTACCTAACTAGTTTTCTTCATGGCCAATATTTATGTATGTACACTGAAAGAAAAATGTATATAATAATTAACAAATTGCAAGTTTGAGCATTATTTATTCAATATTAAAGAATGTTTTTAATTTTTATTAAAATAAATTTGTTGTTGATAACAATTCCTCAATATTCTAATTCACATCAATCATCAATTAATATTTAATTTATTACGATTTAGGTATATGTAACATAATGGAACTGGTTACTACATACTTTATCTAGAAAAACTATAGATAGGTTTTATGTTAACATAGTGAATGCATAATAAATCAAGTTAAATGGAGAGAATGAAGAAATGAAATGTTTTAATATAAAGGTAGGTATATAAAATATTTTCTTGTGAACCGTTGAAGAATAACAAAATATTTTATATGAAAACGAACATTTGGAGAATATTTATTAGTTCCAAATGATTTTAAAAGGCTGTTAAGATATTTACTTGTTCCGGCTTAGGTATGTATCTAGGTATCTTATGTATCTAGATAAGTAGGTATGGCGTACCTACCTAAAACGCATTGGCAAAATGGCTAAGTACCTATTTATAAAATTCGTTAATAATTAACATACCTATTAGTTTTTTATATCACACAGTAAATCATAGGCAACTTCGTAACCCATGATTTTCAGTGTAAAATTACATACCAATGTATGGTTACCAGAAGTATGTATTATTACATTTCCTGTCGAAAATAACACATAGTGTTTACGAAAATTACTTATGTAAATTTACATAGGTATCACAAATGTTAATGTATATATTGTGGATGTATTTCATATACATTTTTTGTGTATTATCGTTTCTATTATGTGAATTTACATTATATATCAGTATGTGTACTGGGAAGAAATCTACATTTACTTATGTAAATTTACGTATCACAAATTTTAATGTAAATAGTTTGGATGTAATTTTACAGATCATTTAGGTAAAATTCCAATTTCACAATATATTTTCACATACGTGATTTACCTAGGTATATGTTATCTATATTTTGTATTATATCAATTTACATTCAATATCAGTATTTTTACAAGGGGTAGTAATCAATATTATTATGAATTGAGGGTTATTTATAATACAGATAGATACAAAACCGGAACGGCAAAGTTACTTTCCCGGTTTAGGACGGAAAAAAATATTATAATATGGAATAAAAATCGGCACGTGCGGGTTTTAGAACGGAAAAGTAACCGTGTAAAATTCCTCTACTTTTTATGGAATTATACATATTTGCTTGTATTGCAGGAAATTCACAATCAGCGCCTGTAAAATTCCTCTGCTAAAATGTAATACGTAATTATGTAATTATATATATTTGCATCGAATTACAGTAAATTCGCAATCAGCGCCTGTAAAATTCCTCTGCTAAAATGTAATACGTAATTATGGAATTATATATATTTGCATCGAATTACAGTAAATTCGCAATCAGCGTTTGTAAAATTCCTCTGCTAAATGTGAACTTACTTAATCATGACTGAAATTTTGCAGGAGACTAGTAATTTTACGAATGTCCGTAAATTTACATAAAAGCTACGAATATTTTACATGATTTTGAAAATTTCAGCCAAGTCAATGTAGATACACAGCCACTTTTTACAGAGCAGTTAGACTTGGTAATTGCTAACAAATACTACTTGTATATAGGTAAATTGATAACTTTTAAAAATAATTTTCCTAATTATTTGTGAAATTACGTCGTTTTATCTACACTTATTAAACATAAAATTTACTTACAAATTATTGTATATTTTCTCATTTGAAAAAAATATTACGATTTTAATATGAAAATAGTTTTTGCGTGAAAGTCGTGTATTTACGTAAATGTTTATAATTTGTGTATCTTTTCTATCTATCTATCTATCTATCTATGTATACTTTTGAAGGTGATGATTAAAAAATATATTTCTCTTTTTATACCTCTAGAAACAAATAATCATATGCTTGTTCTCAAGTTTTATTAATTTTTTAGAATGTCTAGATTATCTGCAGCTATACATTGGCCTCACAAATCAGCGCCTGCAAAATTCCTCTGCTAAAATGTAATACGTAATTATGGAATTATATATATTTGCATCGAATTACAGTAAATTCGCAATCAGCGTTTGTAAAATTCCTCTGCTAAATGTGAAATTACTTAATCATGACTGAAATTTTGCAGGAGACTAGTAATTTTACGAATGTCTGTAAATTTACATAAAAGCCACGACTATTTTACATGATTTTGAAAATTTCAGCCAAGTCAATGTAAATACACATCCACTTTTTACAGAGCAGTTAGACTTGGTAATTGCTAACAAATACTACTTGTATATAGGTAAATTGATAACTTTTAAAAGTAATTTTCCTAATTGTTTGTGAAATTACGTCGTTTTATCTACACTTATTAAACATAAAATTTACTTACAAATTATTGTATATTTTCTCATTTGAAAAAAATAGTACGATTTTAATATAAAAATAGTTTTTGCGTGAAAGTCGTGTATTTACGTAAATGTTTATAATTTGTGTATCTTTTCTATCTATCTATCTATCTATCTATGTATACTTTTGAAGGTGATGATTAAAAAATATATTTTTCTTTTTATACCTCTAGAAACAAATAATCATATGCTTGTTCTCAAGTTTTATTAATTTTTTAGAATGTCTAGATTATCTGCAGCTATACATTGGCCTCACCAATCAGCGCCTGTAAAATTCCTCTGCTAAAATGTAATACGTAATTATGGAATTATATATATTTGCATCGAATTACAGTAAATTCGCAATCAGCGTTTGTAAAATTCCTCTGCTAAATGTGAACTTACTTAATCATGACTGAAATTTTGCAGGAGACTAGTAATTTTACGAATGTCTGTAAATTTACATAAAAGCTACGAATATTTTACATGATTTTGAAAATTTCAGCCAAGTCAATGTAAATACACATCCACTTTTTACAGAGCAGTTAGACTTGGTAATTGCTAACAAATACTAGTTGTATATAGGTAAATTGATAACTTTTAAAAGTAATTTTCCTAATTGTTTGTGAAATTACGTCGTTTTATCTACACTTATTAAACATAAAATTTACTTACAAATTATTGTATATTTTCTCATTTGAAAAAAATAGTACGATTTTAATATGAAAATAGTTTTTGCGTGAAAGTCGTGTATTTACGTAAATGTTTATAATTTGTGTATCTTTTCTATCTATCTATATATCTATCTATGTATACTTTTGAAGGTGATGAATAAAAAATATATTTTTCTTTTTATACCTCTAGAAACAAATAATCATATGCTTGTTCTCAAGTTTTATTAATTTTTTAGAATGTCTAGATTATCTGCAGCTATACATTGGCCTCACCAATCAGCGCCTGTAAAATTCCTCTGCTAAAATGTAATACGTAATTATGGAATTATATATATTTGCATCCAATTACAGCAAATTCGCAATCAGCGTTTGTAAAATTCCTCTGCTAAATGTGAACTTACTTAATCATGACTGAAATTTTGCAGGAGACTAGTAATTTTACGAATGTCTGTAAATTTACATAAAAGCTACGAATATCTTACATGATTTTGAAAATTTCAGCCAAGTCAATGTAAATACACATCCACTTTTTACAGAGCAGTTAGACTTGGTAATTGCTAACAAATACTACTTGTATATAGGTAAATTGATAACTTTTAAAAGTAATTTTCCTAATTGTTTGTGAAATTACGTCGTTTTATCTACACTTATTAAACATAAAATTTACTTACAAATTATTGTATATTTTCTCATTTGAAAAAAATAGTACGATTTTAATATAAAAATAGTTTTTGCGTCGTGTATTTACGTAAATGTTTATAATTTGTGTATCTTTTCTATCTATCTATCTATCTATCTATGTATACTTTTGAAGGTGATGATTAAAAAATATATTTTTCTTTTTATACCTCTAGAAACAAATAATCATATGCTTGTTCTCAAGTTTTATTATTTTTTTAGAATGTCTAGATTATCTGCAGCTGGCCTCACCAATTGCTTCGAAGTCACGTTTTGGAGGCAAGAAAAAGAAATCGTTTCAGTGGAAACCATCAGTTATTGATAGTAGAGAGGGTATGATTATAGGAGTTTAAGTTAGTCTTTATGCAGTAGTTATAATACCTACTTAAGTCTGAATTTATTTGACAGTATCTATTTTATTTAGTATTTGTGTATTAATCGGATATGTAAGTTACCTATTAGTTATTGTGCATCACGCATCGCGCATTGTGCATCCCGCATCGTTTTTTAAAGTTGTTCATTTATCGTATCGTTGAATCGTACATTATGTTGTAAAATAGATGGAAATGGTAAATTTGAAGTAACATTTTTAAAGAAGTATACGCAAGGATTTATATTTCTGCAGATTGAAGACATTTCCAGTGTTGAGAGAGAGGTTGCCCAATCCCTCGACAACTTCAGGAACATCAAGCATCATATCTTCAATTTATTACCAGTTTTTTTTGTTACGATGTCCAGTGATGTTAAAAAAACTAATTTTACATTATTTCCTGCCTAATAAATTTTCACTCTAATCACTACAACCTCCATTTCTTTTGACGTAGTAATATCCCCCCGCTATCGACGAGCAGTGCTGTGGAAGTTCTTCTCAGATGATGCCCTGTATCCTCTTCCCAATTTGGAAGCTTCAAGTACAATGCCATCCTTTGCTACACTACCAATTTTATGGATACCGTACATTTATTTAAACGTACATTTATTTACTCTATATTTACTTAAATGTTCATCTCCCAAGATGGTGAAAGTCTTATTATAAGTTTTAGTGTTAGGAATTTTAATTAGCAGCAAATATCCGATGTTTTCAATATCATGAATTGTCATCTTCACTAGTTTGTCGCAGCAACATGCCCCAGATATACCAAAATTATCCGAGAAAATAAGAAGTGATAAGCACAATATTATGAAACAAACAAAATATAATTTTATTACTTTTATCGCCAAATACGTTTCTTCTGAAGCATCAGATGGCCGGCAAATGCAAAAATCAAGGTTCTGTCAATATTTTGAAACATTCCAATGGACTAATTCTACTCTTCTATTTGTGTAATAGAGAGTATACCTAAAAAAACACAAAAGTCGAACTGAATTTCTTGCCGCACCGTCAACCCGATTTCGATGATTTTTTGTTAATTATAGCCTCCTTCTTCAACAAGGGCTCATGGTAGTATCTCTAATTCGAATTTAAGTTTTGAGGTATACACAGGGTGTTACACTGAAGTAAAGTTTTTTTCATGAACTTTGCAACACCCTGTGGAACGCTCTGATTTAAACGGTCGGTGTGTAACTACTGATGTTAGACTGTAGCCCCATTTTTTAAAAAATCTTTTCGTTCTCTTTTGAACTCGTTATCTCTATTATTAAAGGAGATACACAGAAGAGATACGGAGATACACAACTAAACTGAGAATGCAGTATTATTGTAGTAATTTAATAGCAAGAACAAAAATCAATAAAACGGACGAAGAAATCAATTCCGTGTATTTCCATTCCGTGTACTTCTAAGCTGTCACTCTGGAAATACCGGAAAAAATATAATCCTGCTAATATTTTTTATGTCAACAATCAACAAAATTTTAACCCAACAAAATTTCAAAGCGATTCTACGAAAATAGTTTCAGAGGGCTTAAAAACTAATTATTACTGGAAAAACAGGAAAACTGATATCACAGATTTTATTAACCAATGTGACATTTGACAAGTAGCTAAATATTCTCGACAAAATCCATATTATGTCCCATTAGTATTAACTGAAACACCAAATAAACCTTTCCAAATTTTACATATACCTAGATCTTTTTTCATTCGAAAAACAAATATTTCTAACTATTAAGTATAGATAAATTTATAAAATTATGACAAGCATTCGCAAGTACTAAAGAATGCCATATCAGTACAAGAAAATCTTGTTATGTTTTTGTCTTCTTACGGAATCCTCGAAACTATAATCGTAGACAACTGTACAGAATTTAAAAATGAGACAAAAGACTCTTAAAGATACAAAAAATCAAAACTCATTTCACTACGCCTAAACATCTTGAATCAAATTCTCCTCTTGAAAGATTTCACTCAACATTAATCGAACACCAGAGAATCCTAAAACAAACTCATAAAGACTATACAATTAATTCCCTACGCACTAATTGCCTATAATAATACAATACATTCTGCAACAAAATATACTCCTTTCGAATTAACAATTGGACACACTAGCCTCAGAGATCCTATTGACCTTATTCCTATGATATTTTACTCTGACTATATTACCAGCCATAAAGACAAACTAACGTCTCTGTATAAAGAAATTGCAGCAGATGAAGAATTAAATAAACAAAAAAGTTTTGATGGAATTAATAAAGAAGGCGAGAATCAGTTCCACTTTAAAATTAATCAAACTGCCTATAAGAGACTAGAAGAACGCTCCAAACATAAAAATAGATTTAAAGGACCATATATATATTAACAGAGTTACTTGAACGTAATAAAGCAAAAGTAAGAAATAGTAAAACTAAATATACTGAGATAATGCATCTTAAAGAGCTTAAGAAACCTCATATTATTTCAGATGCAGGTTCTTCCAACCAGGAATATACCAACCAACATACCAATTCTTATAAAAATTATGTTAGAATATCAAGTATCCTTGATAAATCCCTCTATAAATATTTTTAATTAACTTGTTCATAATATTTCATAGAACCACTTAATTTAATCACATAAGTAATATATCAGAAATTAAAGATTTCAGATATCAAACAATTTATACTGTACTTGATAAAATAGAAGTAGCAATTTATTTTGTTAAACTTAATAATCTACATAATTCAATTTTAAAGCCAACTGAATTATTATCTGAACTTAAAAGTATGAAAACTTACTTAAATGATGTAAACTTACATCTTACCTTTAATAGACTTGCTTTTAAAAATGTTATGAATATTAAAAGTTTTTAAAAATGATAAATGTGAGGAAATATCACTATGACTTGGAATATAAAAAAAAATTAAACGAAATATTCCTGTTTATGTTTCCATATGGACGGTAATGTTGTACTTAATTTAGTGCTTATTATTCTATACCAGATTTATAGTAAATATATTTCAAAGTTCTTAAAAATCAAATCAAATTCAAATAATTAAAATAATTCTAATATAATCTGTTCAAAAATTACTCAGAGAATAATTTTTAAATTAACATGGGCGGAGTTACTATCCCACATTGTAAGCTATATTTATAATAATATAACTGCATAGTGCATACTGCAAAGTCAGAAATAGATAACACCGACATTATAAATAAGCTTTCGTGCCTTTGTCATACACTTTTTGCTCGAACCTGTTACTGTTAGTTTGTCAAGTCTCTGGAGATAAAATTGTAAAAATTTGTTTCGCTCGACCCGAATCGAAACTTACGTGTAAGCCTGTATTTTGTATTTCCGAGATTACGTTACTGATACTCGCACGAGGATCGGTATTAAAACATAATATGCAATGTAAATTGCCATGTATTTGTTTATATTTAAATAAATGAATACGGTATTTAAAGTACGATAACTTAATGTATTTGCTTGTCGAACAGCTGTATTTAATTTACCATTAATTTTGCATGCAGACATTAAAATTTGTAGTATATACCTGTCGTGTTTTATAATAATATGTTTATTTAATATTCTTTCTCCTATCATAGTATTACCAAAATAAACCTACTTTCAAAGTAACAAAAAGCTCGTTTATTTTTGTTGGGAATGTACGTAGGTAAATTCCTATAAGAAAGCATTTAACGTGTTTCTTTGATTTAAGTGATAAGTGATTTAAGTTTTGCGGATACCATACTTCTGTTAATAGTTAAACTTCATAACTGATTTTTCCAAACTATTCGTTTTATACCTACAAAGTAGAAGGATGAGTGTTGCCCACATATTTGAAATATAGATAAGATAGGCACTAAAAAAGGGTGTTTTAATACTATGCATATAATTATTATAAACAAGGATTATGAAACAATTATGACTATCATTATGTAAGTATTACAGTTCGATATAAATTATCTGCGCAACTTAAATCTTAAGAATGCTATTAAATTAACTTAATCATGCATCCAGATGCTATCTCTGAAGTCAGCCCGGACAGATAAAATGTACATAAAGTCTTCAGGCTTTAATTTTATTAGTTTTTAACGACTTATTAAAAGACCATATCGGTGAAAATCAACCGATTCAGATGCGATTAACTCTTCAGAAGGGCGTTTTTTTCCAGCATGCTACCACGTTTCGTCCGTACATCCTAATTTAATTAGATATATTCTCACCATGATACCCACGTCCTACAGAGATAATTGTGGGTGTTCTAATTTTGTTGTTTTCACTAGCGACAAGACGAGGTCAAAAGATGGTACTTTATCAGACCATATAGTAATGCCATATGCAGACGAAATTGTGTTTAGTTCATAAAAATACGACCTGAAAATATGAGAATTAAGAAAATATTCATATGATGGGTTTGAAAGCTACTTGTAGGTAGACATCAATGGTCGTTTAGTAGATATGACAAAATATATTTAAAATGTAACTACACGATAGTAACTAGAATAACATATAACACTGTCTTTAACAGTTAATGAAGTAAACAAAAATGGAGGAAACAACGAAATCGGTAACAGGAAGGACATATTATATAACCATAATTTTAAAACAAATTTTAAAGCATATATAACTAGACTTTATACCGCTTTTATCAATATTTATAAATTATATATATCTACCTATAATACATAATATGTATATATGTTTTTAGATAAGACATGAGATATTATCATAGATGATTACGAATACAAAATTATATATGTATGTGTTAATATATATATTAATGTATATATGTATGTATCAGATATAGAAGGGAAAATGATAGTATAGACTAAATAGGAAGTAGAAATGTAAACAATAGGATAGTGTATAGTAGACATAGTGAAGGTGTAACGATGCTAAACACAAATAAACTCGATAACTAAAGTGAGAAAGTGTACATGATATAGACTTTATTAAAAAATTTATTCAAGAGGTCATGAAAACAAAAAGAGAAACCAAGGAAGAAAAATAATAATTGAAGAAAAATGAAAAATTAAAAAATGGATAGCAGATAGAGATTGGGAACGAGTTGTGCAGATAATAATTAAGAAGAAAGTAAAGGCGAGGAGAGAAAAGATTGATCGTAGATTGGAAATATAAATTTGTAAGCAGTTTGCAGAGAGAAAAAGGGGAGAAGAATATTAAAGGAGTTATTGGTTTGCATGAGGGCATATGGACGGGGCATGCTGAAGTTTAATAAAGGTTAGACGGACAAGGTCGAGATGTGAAAGCGTATAGAAGCGACATTGAACAAAGTTAAGGTACCTTATCACATTATGCGTATATAAGTCATGACTATAAAACAATTTTAAATAGAGCTCAAAGATATAATATTTTATTAAACCTATTTGGACTTAAACCCTCAAAATTTCTACAAGAATCAGAAATGTCAACAATTTTATATTATGTTAAATAGAGGATAGACATTTTTATGATATCTTTAATTACACTTTCTCTTATCCACCATATCTATATTCTCATTTGATCATATACACATATCTAGAACATGGTAATAATCGAATTTGTTTGAATAAATGTGTAAATTGATATATGTTATTTTTCTTCGTGTTGTGGAGTGCATGGTTTTTCTCATAGCTTACTTCTAGATCCCACTACTGAAATAAGTACGTAGGTATATTGATTTACTGAACATAGCCGGAGCATAAGAGGTATAAAAAGGTGTACTTATATATAAAATTTTCAATAAGATTTTCAATTAATCTAATTAAATTTACCCAGTACAAAAATAACATTATAATAATGATAAATTGCTGCGAATTATTTTAAGAAGTGAATTATCAGAAAAGATTAAGGAGTTTTTCATTGAGAGGGTTGGAGAAAAATGTTTTTATTTATTTTCCCATCATGCCAGAATTTAAAAGATTAAAATTTAGTGGACAATTTGCACTAATAAAATAACAGTTTGTGGTAGTATTTATGATACTAGGATATGGTTACAAAGGGGTAAAGATTCCAACCCCTCTCATATAATTACTTAAACAGAACTTTTTAATTTATTTATTTTAAAATTAGATATGCATAGATTGCGTCAATTGCAACTTTTTTGACACTAAAGTTTTCTTGTACTGCAAAAATTGACAACAACTTCACAGTTGATTTTTTTTTGAACCACCAGACAGATTATGATTTTTTTATTGTTATTCCTCGGTACTGACGCCTTTGCAAAAATAATTATGATATAGTTATTTGAGCTATGTGTAAAGCACCATCGCAAAAACATCAAAACATGTCTAGGATCCTTCGCAAAAACATCTAGAAAGCGACAGAAAAAAGAAACAAAAGCATACCCATGGGTAAAAAACAACGTTCAGAGTAGGGAAAATTAATTCAAAATTCCATATTTTTTGGGATATAGTGAATTGTCTCTTACTGAATTATGCGAGCTGTTTTGGACAGTTTGCATAATTTTTCGACAGTTTTGTTTACAGCTACCTTCTTGACGAAACAAGATAGTATGAATGTATGAAAGTAAGAATTATCAAGAACCCCATATAACTCTGGATGTACTGTAATCCTAAACCTAGGCATCGATTTTATTGGGACTCTAAAGCAGATATCAGATAACGTGAATAGATCGAAAGAACTTGCTGGATTTACGAGTTACGAAAGTTTATTGAAGCGACACCAAAAAAATCGAAGAGGAAAGCTCAATCAACGAAACAGGCGAGGGCTCAAAAACCAAATCACGTTATTGTGAATGATCACTTCGTTAAAAAAAGTGCTCCTTGAATTCGATATTAAAAACTCGCCTCAGATTTTATGCAACCTTGATGAAAAAAATTATCACCTAACTTTACACCACACAGAAACAGTCTTAGACCCAAAAGGTGAACGAGGCAATTTTTTATAAAATGGTTAGTTTTTCTTTGTCGCTAAATACAAGGCAGTAGGAAAAGTTCCTCTAATTTTGGATGTCGAGATCTCTTCGTCGAGATCTCTTTGTCGAAATGTTTCTTTAGCTCTCGTAAAAAAACGCCTTGCTGCTCCTACTGATGCTAAAAACCTGACATGGTACCCGATAAATTTAAAACACTACGAAAAAGTCATTAAATTATTAAGCTCAGTTGTTGAAAAAGGATATTTTCTGTGAAAAAAATAATATTCAAACTGAATCCAAAGAGTCCAACAGTTGGCAAGGCAGAGAGAAGGCAATAAAAGTAACTGGGATGTGTACCTACTATATCCAAAGAAGATTATCAATGTGAAATATGTCGGATTAGCCGAAGATACTGACGAGTTTCAATGCGCTGACTGCTTGCTTGACTGAAAAAATTTAAATGTACGTAATATTTCTGTTTAATGACGGTGATCGGACCATATTACAAACAAAGTCATATGGTCCGAGACACGTTTTTGTTTTTATTGTTTATCTCCAGAGTTTCTTAGTTTTTTAAATTTTAAAAAAAATATGTTGATTTGAAATTGTTGTTTCCACATTTTGCAAAAAAAATTTTTGTTCTAACGTTTAATTTTATTTGGCTCGTACTTGAAGTGAAAGTAGGCCATATTATCCGAATGTGCCTTATAGAAATTAATAACTGTTTTGCAAAGATAATGGCTACTGCAAATAAAATAAGTTGTTTTTGGTACCTATCCTTTTGTATTAAATGCAATGAGGGGGAATCGTGCGCAATTTCGCACACTATTGCCCCCAAATTTTCATTGTTATAGGTACCACAAACACTTATCTAAAATTAGCAAAAATCCGTGTACCTATGTATGCTTTAGATACTATAGTGTAAGAATACATTCAGTTCAAAATTATCCGTTAAGAATTATGCGACTACCATATATGAAATTACATAAGTGCAATATAAGAAAACACGTTGCTTCATTTCGTCATCCACAAACTCCTGAAACTGAAACTCCTTCCTGATCCACAAACTCCTTCATCCTCAAACTGAAATGAACTAACCCCGAATAGTGTGGAAGACTCGTATAACGATATTCTTTCCCTTACTCGAAACGTAAATTTGCGAATAACCAAATTAAAAAAAGATGAAAATTAGGTTGGAAGTTCGCGAGAAAATTTTGTTTTTAAATGGTGTCCAATTTTTACTGCTGCCTACGCTTTAATGCAATTGATATTTCAGTATCGTTATATACATATCTGTACAAATATCAAACGCTTTTAAATAGAAACAAAACTAATAAAAAAAAATATTATTACGTTTTCTCTAATAGGTACCTAAAGTAATGCTATCTCTTGCCAATTTCATAGTAGTGGGAAATGGGGAATCTTCCAGTCGACTTTTCGAAATCCTTGGCATAGCATTTGACTTATCCGTTACAGAACTGTACAACCTGCAAGTAAATTGTGGTCGGTAAACGATGGTAGCTCGCCGATAATATGTAAATCTCTCTTTTATAAATATTCATTCGGACGACAGATGCCGCGGCGGTCGCAGCTCAACCGGAATTTAAGTTCCGGTAGGACATGTCTTTGTTTCCCGCGTGGCAGGGGCGCCATACGGCTGATCCGAATCGAGCCAGGGTGGGACTTAATCCACAAAATATTACACATAAAACACGGGAGGTCATCCGAGAAAGAATCTGATGTTCATTCGTTTAGTATATATGTTGATGTAGCTACACCTATATAATAATAAATACGGCTAAAGCCCTCAACCGTTAAACCTTTAGCTTATTAAACCTGTTTTTTTTTACATTTATATGTACCATAATTGCTATAAACTAATAAAATTCTCTATAAAATTTTTTACAGTAGCTAAAGTTCATTATTATGAAGGATATCGTGGTGGTCTACTCTGTCTAAATATATAGAAGAGTATCATAGGAAATTTGCGCTGACAAAAATGATCATCGCGTGGCATCTACGCTTGTTAAACTATCACAATTTCCTCAATACAAAAAAAATCATTTAGAATGTCTTTGCCGTTAGCTACGAAAATGTTAGCTATTTGCCATAGTTCCATTTAAGCTATACTTAACTTTCTTCTTCAAAAGACATTTTTTTGTAATGCTCGACATTTTTATCAATTGTAGCAGACTTTAAACATTGTTATGCTTTAAATTTGCGTCAACTTAAATACATCACGACTCATGGGTGCCGATAAAGGGCACCATCACTTAAGTCCAAGTACGTCCCTGTCTTTCTGTTACAACCACTGTCAATACATCCAGCAAATTAAATATGTATCCGTGGCCTGATCTGACAATAAATATACGCTATCTCCTAATATCTATGCGGAACCGAGTTCCACGCTGTATTTTTTTCTAATTACCGACTTTTTGTCATTGGAATATAATAACCGTGTCTTCACCGAATGCTACGTGTATTTTGCGGCCCTTATCATTTTGGAGATCCTTATCTGGCTAACACAATAATTACGGCTGATGAATGGAACTGGAAAAGCTATTAAGTTCAATTAAGTCTACACACGGGGTAAAAGTAATTGAGAATTATCATGTTAGCATAGGCACCAAGAAAAAAGTCATGGGATGTAAAGATCATTTATCACCAAAGCTATGCAAAAGTTGTCAATTTTATTTCAGACAGCATTTCTGAAACAAGCATTATTGTTTAGTAACTGCGATGTTTTAAAAACAGAAGTGACATTGCAAATAGGAAATAGGTTAATGTAGGTATTGGTGTTTCGCCCCCGTGTACATGTTTATATTTTTACTGCATTCTGCCGACACAGTTAGAGTGTAGCGGGGAAAACAGGGCCTAAACCCTTTCTATAAAGTATGTGTAGTTGACTGACCGCGTATAGGAAAACCAACACTTGCCACATGTAATTCTCAAATTTCTCAATATTCAATTAAAATATCAAATTCCACAATACTATATTAAAGTTGTATGCAGTATTTATGAATGTCATAAAAGAAAAACTGTGTGTACAATAATATATTATAGGCCAAGATGTTAGCCATTTTTACATTTATTTTCGTCTACTTTAATTATGGCAATTCCGTAAACACTTATTTTTATAGTTAAAAGCGGCAAAGCCGCTCTATTGTAGACCCATGACCGGATATGCCAGCAGTATATCTCTTTTTAACTTATTGGAATGACGCGCCGTCTGTGTTTAGTTCAAACAGTAGCAAACGTTCGCCTTTTAATGGGCGGGTTTGCGGGAATTACGCGCATATTCTGTAATCTGTAACGGTCATTTGCGATAGAGTAGTGCGTTGATTGACATATTCGCGTATATACGGAAACGTACCACTTAGAAGTTGTACAAGTTCTTTCACCTTCATTGAGGATCTTCGGAGTGATGTACGATTTGTTTTATTGATCATTTATATTTGAATTTAATATATTCATACCTCAACTTTTGTTGAGGTATGAAAACTTACTAATTAGTGAGTAAGTTTATAAAACATTTAATATTGTATAAGCATGTGAAATTGTTTTAGGTATTACTAAAATATTATTTTAATCTCATTGGAGCTTTCATTTAAAAACAGTAAGTTCCCTTTTCAATTTACATAAATTTATAGATATATGGATGCGGAGTATATTGAATACAGATGAATACATAGAAAGATGTGTTAATTTAATGCTGGGTGGTCTTTAGGTGCTATTGCCAACCTTTTCTAAGTTAGCAAAAGTTGCATATTTAAATTGAAAACGAAATGATTGCAAAGTAAGGATTTAGCATAGCATACCATCATGGGGAAGGAGCTGCTGGAATAGACAATATGATACACGATGAAGAAATGCTATTGGTTAAGAATAAACCCCTTTGATACGGCTGCAAGATCTTGTCATGGTACTTCCTGCTTCCTTGTTAACAGCTAGACGCCGAATTAATAAAGAGAGATATATAAGTAATTATGCAGCTGCTCAAAAGCATTCGTTATCTGACCGCAACAAAGAAGCAAAGCTGCTCTTTGCCAACAATTATGTTGACAGAGATGAAGATTTCTGGTCTAATGCCATTTTCTCCGACAAAAAATGTATGCCACTATGGGTCACTTCGTGTGCCTAGACTAAGAAATTCGCGGTAATAAGAACGATATACCAGGCCATAAAAGCCGTTGTTTTTCTATTAATATCTGGGCTTGGATATGCGGGGCCAGTCCAGGAGTCTACTGGCATATGGAAGAAATGCTTAATGGCGAACATTATAGATATTTGCTGCAACACATTATGTTACCATCGTTGCAGCAATTGTATCCAGGTAATTTTGCCTTCCAACAAGACAATTGCTCAATTCACAACTGCAGATTAGTGCGAGACTGGTACTTATTAGGCAACACCATTAAAATGTTGCATTGACCATCCAGAAGTCCCGATCTCGATCCAATTGAAAACATTTGGGGACGATTGGTCAAGGCAATTTAAGTCAGACAGTCGCCCGTAAAATAGGGAAGAACTTTTCTCTACCACCTATTAAATATTTATTTTTACAATAAAGTGTTATTGATTTAACTTGTTTGGTTATTTTATGTTTATGTTTATGTTTTATGTTTGCTATATTTTAAAAATAAGAATTACAACCATTTATGGATTTATTTTATTATTTACCTCAATGAAGGTGAAAGAACTTGTACATCTTCTAAGTGTACGTTTCCGTATATATGTCCAGATATGCAACTGGTAAGTGTATCTTCCTTATTATTAATCTAGTTGCTTATTTCTCTATGTAATGATACATACATTGCTTGCTTGGTCAATACTAAAACATTTTTTGGATCTTATGTAAGTATAATGATTTTTTCGAAATTTTTTTAAAAAATCCTATTTTCATCATATATATATATATATATATATATATATATATATATATATATATATATATATATATATATACATATATATATATATATATATATATATATATATATATATATATATATATATATATATATATATATATATATATATATATATATATATATATAAGCTAAGACGATGAGTGCGCTGCTCTTCCGTCTAATTAAATAGATGCTCGTGAATCAAGCTGAGACGGTGAGCATGTGGTCCTGCCTGGCAGCGCGTTTAGTCGGCCTACCCATATTAGTATTTGATAAACAAGTTACATACAGAACACAATATTTACTGAAAGGCAAGAAATAAACAAGCTACATACAGAATGCAATATTCACTTAAAAGCAAGAAAAAAATATGTTTCACAAAAGAACAAAACCGACTTTAAAAGAATCTATTGTAAAAAACTGAAAAAAAAGAAAAAAAAAAATGTTATTCATTCTTGCTTAGAATCCAAAAAATATTTTTTTAAAAGAATAATATTGTTAAAACTTTTAAGCAAGTTGTTTATTTTTTATAATAGGTATATTTCCTTACCATTTACTAAAATAAATTAGAAATATTTTGTGCATTTAGATTAATTGCAAAATTAATAAAATAATAAAAAGACGGTTGTTTTATTTTGACAGAAAAAATTGAAAAAAAAATTAAATGCACACACATCTTCACATTTTCTTAGAGCAACAGTAGGTTAAGTTACTTTTTTCAACTTGTTTATCAATTTTTTTTGTTAATTAACATATTCTTACCAAGCATGAAAAGCTATGAAAATATCCAACATTCTATTTAAGTTCAATAAAAATATTAAAAAGTTATCTATTAGAAAATGAATTCTCGCCAATCCAATTCTTTAATGGCATTTTTCTCAGTGTTGACTATTTTGACATAATCTACTGTTGCTCTGAGGCGACGATATGGAAAATGTTTTATATTTAGTTTTCGTAGTAATATTTAGTTTTAGTAGTAAATGCGATATATTCGTCAATTTTTTGGAATGAAACATTGCGGTATAATAAAGATAATATTGTTCTTCTGCACACTACTTCGGCAGCAAATTACAACAAATAATTTGTTAGGAAAGTCTATTAACAATGTCTTGGGTTTATTCTATGGGGCTACTATGAGTCGGTTGAGGTACGTAAATATCCTGTTGGTTAGTTAATAATAATAATTTCAGTCCTAATGTTCGGAGTAATGAATTATGTCGTGACATATTTTCTTTATTATAATAGGTATGTACAGTTAAAAAAAACGTATTAAGTGTAAACGTAAATATGTGATGTAATGATTGTATGTGACAATTAGAGCATTTTATTAAAATCAAAATATATTAGACCCTTGTTTAATAATTTATTATATTATTTCCGATATGCATCTCAATGGACTATACCAAGCTATGCGTCTCAATGCACTTAAAGTAATAACATAAGTCCACTTGTAGTTTTGGTGTTTTATTTTTAATACGTCCAAAGTTTACTACAATTTGCATAATATTTGGAAAATTTGTTTTAATCTTGTTTTACGTTTACTTTGACTGATTCTTATACAAAGCGTTGATACATACAATTAATATCATTATCACAATGTAATTAACAATACAATCAGCTCCCTTGCTGAACCTATCATATTAACCTATTATAACATATGTAATAGCTATCTACCACCTGCTTAAAATAGATGCCTTTTTTGAACATATCTGATTACTTATTTTTTCCTATAAAATCGATTCGAATTTTTCCATCTAATTGTTCAAATATGATAATAAAGTGTTGTCCCTGACATGAAAATTATTTCCTCGGCATTATGAAGACGGACTGCTCTTGATGCATTGCTGAAAAACTACTGAATAAGATGGATGGTCTTCCCCGTCATAAATTTGCCTAAAGGAATCTCGGGAGAGATTCATTTTTGTGTTGCCACATAGTTCCCTTCTCTGTTTTATGTTGGTGGTTCATTTTCCGGACACACTGTTCATCTCGGCTATCAAGAAGAAAAATGTGCTTTTACATTATGCTAAAATTTCAACTTCTTTTGAGAGGTGGCGCTCTAGAAATCAAATAATGTGCAACTCTGTGTAGGTTTATGTGCATAAATGTAATTTGCACTAAAATGGAATATTTGTCTCTATTTTCTTTCCCCACAGTAATGGTATTTCTCGAGAATGTATATAAATATATATCTTCGTCAAACATTAAAACTATTTTAAACCCAGTATTCCTTTCTTTACCAAAAACAACTATCGGGCTTTCTATGTTTCCCTAAATCTCATTTGTTATAGAAGTAAATAAATATTGTTAGTATATTACTAAATGCTCTGCTGGAACTATAACATTTATATATCCCTCTCTCTCTCTGTCTTTCTTTCTCTCTCTCTCTCTCTCTCTCTCTCTTGCTGGCCAGCCTAGATTAATTAAAAGTAATTCTTGTGCATCGAATCCGTACAACTAATACACTCTTATTTTTCAGACAAAAGACTAATGGCCGGCTGCATGAAACTCCCAGTGAAGTCGTTGGCTGTCTTCGTGTAAGTACTTGTTAATTACAGAGTTGGAAATGGTTAAAAAGTGGAAGAGATCAGCGAAGTCATAGACCGTGTAGAAATGCCACTACGTAATTATAAGACCCTGGAGATTTCTTAATTGCCGTGACAGAATGTCTTGTTCTACATTGGAGATTTTACTGATAAGAATGTACAAAACTACTCATTTCGGACAACATAATTTATCTTTTTTTACCTATTTCTTTAATTGCGGAGTCCATTTTTTGTACGTGTACCTAATTTTACATAATTTTGGAATCATATACATTTGGGTTTATCTTTGTAATAAAAATTTAATTATGTGTTCAAATTAACGATATCATGGGTTAAGTCATTTTCAGTAGATGGAGTGCATTCAGTTCATTGGACGAGTCCCTCATAGAGTGTAAAAGGTAGAAATTGAAATTGTAAAGTTATATAGTCTGTGCATATTTGTATAAATGTGCAAATTATTAACTCCAATTATGAGCAGAAACCTATTATTTCATACAACGATAGTTTTTTCTGATCCAAATTGCATACAAAATCTTCTGGAATAAAGAACATTAGGGCGTGGGACCATGAATCCAATTTATTAAGGACCTGTTTATAAAATAAATTGTTTATGTTCCTTTATGTTATAAATCATTATATTCATTATAATATCCGCAAAGAATATTATTTGGACAAGTAAAATGATTTTATGAGCTCTATTATGAGCCGATCCCTATTCTTTCATACAACGATAGTTGTTTCTGATCCAAATTGCATACAAAATCTTATGGAATAAAGAACATTAGGGCGTAAGAGCATGGGTCCAATTTACTAAGGAACTGTTTATAAATTGTTTATATTCATTTATATTATAAATCATTATAATCATTATAATATCCACAAAGGATATTATTTGGACAAGTAAAATGATTTTTCATGGTTTCGGAATTTTTTTATATTTACTGTTTCGGAATATCGGTGTTCGTTGGCGGGGCAACATTCACTGGGTTAAAATTATATGGTTCTATGTTACAAAAACACAAACCTGAGAATATCGGTTTTCAAGTTAGAGCATCTCGATTTTTTTAGAACTTCAATTATTATTTATTTTAAAGACTGTTTTAAGCAAGTTGTAAAAATGTGTTAAAATTATTTCTTTTGTTTTAAATAAACTAGCTACTTAATTTTAAAATAAAACAGAGCATCTTGTTTTACTATTGATAAATTAAAAAGAATTACATAGAATACATAGAACATTGTGATTACAGCTTCATTACAAAAAATAGAAAAATAAACGAATATGCTTTAAATTATAACCAAATATACTCATTTTAGTATAAACTTACACTAAAAAATATAAATTTTACTAAATCTGCATAATTATTATTTTTTAGCTCCTTTTTACGTAGAGGTCTTCTTAAATCAGTTTGTTTTTCTTTTTTGTAACATCTAAAGTAGCAGGAAAAATAGTAAGATAATACTCTCGGTCTTGGGCTGGCATAAAATGTAGCATTGAGTTTATTGCTTCTTTCTTAGCTGCCGGAAGATCAGGTTTCGTAATAATAGTTTTGGGATCTGGAAAAATATCCTTTTGTATAAGGCACTTCATTATAATTATACACGTTAGACAGAGACTGGTAGTCAAAAAAGTCAGACCCTTTTAGTTGCAATATTTTATTAGGCCTTTTGGAATTTACTTTCAACAAATCACGCAAAAGAGAAACTGGAGAAAAATACTCGACTTTCTTAAGAAACCATTCAATGACACTATGAATTGCAGCAATATAAGTATAAACTGACATTTTCGTTTTATAATAAAAACTAGAAATGTCTGCCTTCGGACAAGAAAGTACATTTTGCAGGTCAGAACACAATACAGCTTTCTTACTCTGTCTGTCTAAATCTCTATGTCTTCTTGCTGTATATTTTTCTCTTATGTGGTTTAGGTACTCTTCACTGTTGTTTCCTTTCTCTGTCCTTTCAGCTGTAATAGCTGTCCTTCTTGGGTTTTTGAAAAAAGATATTAAAATCATTACAGAATATGTATCTGTACTGAGACTCTATAACTATTAGGGCATTTTGTTCTGTTACTGTCTGAACATAAAGTGAATACATTGTTTTAATAGAAAAACACCCTTCCAAATATTCTATTTTCGTGTCGGCCCTACAATAGTGGGATTCCACTTTTTATTTCTTCTTCTTTTTTTTCTTTATATGAGCACCTTATTTATCTTTCTTGGTTGCATTTTTAACGGAGTTTCTTAAATAAACTGCATTGTAGATAGTTTTTAGACTTATATCCAATGTAGAAAGGAAGTATTTCTTACAGACTTGATGTCATGTATCGTTAATTTTTTAAAAAGTATTTAATCGTCTTCTTCTTCTAAAGCTCACAACTAGACACAATAAACATTTTCTTGGCTTGCTTAATTAGAGAGTAATAATCATGAAACAGTTGGTCGTCCTGCGTGATTTTATTGAAGCATTTTAAAAAGCACTCTACACAATTTTTTCATAGTTTGATAGATTTAGCTGGCGCAGTCTTGTTCCTTACTGATAAGTATTCTTGACCACATTCTCTTTTTTACTTTCTGACGTTAGATTTCTAATTATTTGGATTTCTTTTACGCTTTTTTGTTGATATTTTATCCGCAACTAAAAATTAAAAACTGTCAGGTAAAATTTTTACCAAAAGATTTTCATTTACCTTTTGCATCTGTTGCTAAATTTCGATTTTTATTCAGTCCACTTGTACTTGGTTCAGAAATACTTACTAAGGTCTGGTTAGTTCATCCATGGCAGCTAAAAACGGGGAATTTAATAATACCTACCTAATTAAAAACTAAAGAAACAAGCCCCTACCTTCTGCATTGTTTTTTTGGGCTTAGTTTTTCATAATGGATGTTATTTTTGGTTCTTCTTATTTGATTTTTCTTATTTGATTTATCAGAATCAGATAGGAAGCTGCAAAAAATAAATATAAATCACAATAAAAAAATAACCTATCCTAAAATTTTATTTACCGTTGGAAAATTCTTCTTCTTTTACGTTTAGGTGGTGCCCATTCACCATCTTTATCAGAATAGTAACCTCCTTGGTGAAACTCGTCTTCCTGCTCAGTGTCACTCATTTTTTTGCTCTATAAACTCAAAACTCAGCTAACAACAAACACAATTTAATTAAAAATTTAATTAAAAATTAATACACTTTTTTAACTCTAAACTATTTGAAGAATTATCTAAATACAGACTTGCAAGGTTCTACGTAAAACATGCACCCTTCTTTTAGCAGGGATTTTTTTAGCACAGTCTCCTAAAGTTCTATGTAAGTCATACAACCTTGTTTTATCCTATATATGGCGTTTTTAACACATAGGACTTTGTTTAAGAGCGCATAGAACCGTAATTATACGGCCGATTGCGCCTAGAGTAAAATTACATGGTAATATGTGTCACATAGAACCTAGAAATAGTGGTAACTCATGCAGTCCAAAAATGTAACATAGAACTTTGTAATTTTAACCCAGCGATATGTAAAATGTTGCATAATGAAAAGTAGACGTAATTATTAAATACTATCGTGTACTGGCTCCATTATACAATAATTTTCAAATATATTATTGAGTTATCAAATGGTCGTAGGCAAAGAAATCTTATTAAACAGTGTGAAATAAAACTTAATTAAAACACTCGGAGTAGTTTCCACAAACACCAAAACACTTTCACGTCGCTCGACGCGCGTTTCGCCAACCAAATTGACATCATCCGGAGACGATTAGAACTGAGCGAACTGTTTTGGTGTTTGTGGAAACTACTGCGGGTGTTATAATTACATCAAAGGTTCCAGACCTATCCAGTAGTAAAACTTAATTGTCAATAGAAATCGTTCAATATTTTGATGTTTTAATACATTATTATGCCTTTGTTTAATTAATGTACTAGTCATAAACAAACATGTTATTTAAATTATACAACTACTTTATTTGAATTACAAGCAGTTTTAGTTATAATCAAATGCCTATATATATTATTTATTCTACTAATTTTTATCCATATTTCTGCTTCAGAATGAACAGTAATTCAAGTGGCGAACTAGCTTTGGCGAAACGCGTCCTATTTGTTAATAAAACGAGAACGCTTATAAATGGCACAAAAGACCTTTTAATAAAGTAACAGAAACAATTTAATAAAACCGGTGGTGTGGAGCAGGGATCTCTCGGAGGTATTGTGTCGTATACGAGAAGTTTTGTAAAATTTACAGTATCTAGCAAATCCGGGGGGCCGTTATGAACCTCGGTGCGGTATAATAAACACATAAAATCGCCAGAAATAAGGATATATTGAGTGAACACTGAGCTCAGATGCCAGAAAGTTGCAACAGAAATATTTCATATATATATCTTTTATGGCCCAGACAGATACGGACGGTCAGAGATGATAATATATAGATTCCTGCTCTGGAAGATCTTGGACGAGTAATTGAAATATTTCGGTTAAAATATGGCCACATAAATGTATACTGTTGTCATGTTAAACTGAATTGATGTAGTTTCCCCGCCCGGAAATCCCTAAGCTCCTGGAATGGACGCTTATTTAATATTTTCCCTTGACCATTACGGCGGAAGGTACAGGATGTTTGTAATATATAGAAATAGTAATAATCAAATTATCATTATAAATTAATAGTAAACATGTTCAAAAGCAAGCTAAATGCTCTAAAAGAAAGAAGAAAATAAACTTTAAAATAAATTAAACTCATCAATTTCTTATTATACAATTTACATCTATGATATCAAAGCTTGTCGCGAGCTTTACCTATTTCATAAACAACATAATTTTTTATCATGTTACATATCAATATCATGTTACATATTGTATTATTGTTTATTTACACAGTTAAATCTCGCAATACGCTTTTATATCATATAAATTGTGTAATGTAATAAATTTATGGGTTTAATTTAATTTAAACTTTATTTTCTTCATTTTAGAACGTTTAAATAAAAGCTTGTTTTTGAAAATGTTTTAAGCTATTAATTTAATTTTTATTTTTTAATTATCGGTGGACATGTGTCTAAGTCTGTTCATTTCATTTAATGAGTCATTGTTGCATGGTGGTTAGTACAGTCTAGTTATCTTATAAAGAGACCTTCTAGGAATTTGACTCTACTTAACTCTACTTATTTCAGCTTGAAGCTTACTTGGTTTGATTTGATTTTGGAGCTTTCCTTCTCCTAGACTGGTTATAAAGCAATGCTATTACCGCCCATATCGCCAAATTATACAAGTCATGGTATGAAGCCAACCAAGGCTTTTAAAATTCGACCCCAAAATCGTAATCGGGGACCACAAACATCCCGGGATAACAATTTCAGATGGATTGGAGCAAGTAAGTTTTTGTTCACTATCTTACATCCGCCATCTTGAAAAATATGTATCGACTGTAGTCGACCCTTGTCGGTCCCTACAACATTTGTTCGAGCACCACCCAACTATCACTAACCTTTGCTGAGTTATAACACTTTGAAATTGGTATAACGGCCATCTTGTTTTCCTCCATTTTTCTCATTTTTCCTCTTGAACCCTTTCATTTTATATCCATATCATGGGGTTTATGCACCCCCTGGAAAAACATAGTCTACCATCTTCGGGAGTCCGCCATATTGAATTTATAGTGACGTCAGTTTATTTTCGAATTCTTCTCAGAAAACCCTTTCATTTGATACCCATATCGCAGAATAATAAATAACTAATCCGCCATCTTTAGTAGTCCGCCATATTTGATATAGGCTTACGTCATTTTATTTACGTATTCTTCTTAGCAAACCCTTTCATTTGATACCCATGTCATGGAAGTGCCTGAAAAATAACTCGTCCGTCATCTTAGGCGGTCCGCCATATTGGATTTACATTGAGGTCACTCAGCTAACCATACATTGTCATTCAAACTATACGTGCGTGCAAAATTTCAGCACAATCGGTTGTGGATAACTACTTGAAAATTCAGTTGCAAGTTTTTTTCAAATTATACTCATAATGCAAAATAATGCCTTAAATGTGGGTCAATCTATCATTATAGCTTACCCACGCAGAGGCAGTAACAAATGATACATAATTCATATAATTAATACTATATGATCGTAATGTTAATAACAAAATAAAATATTATAAAGAACAAACGTACAGTACACCTAAAGACAAATCTACATGTTTTGAAAGTATGGGTAAGTACTAATTTAATTTTTGTGGGTCTATCGATTAGTTTGTATTAATAAATTATTTAAATATAACTATGTAAAACAATATGCTACGTCAATTATTCACAAAATTAGAACAGTTTCTAGCTGTATTTAATCTGATAATATATTGGAACTGCCATCTTGAATATTGTTTTCCACGAGAATAATTCGTTATCCGTGACCCCAATATTTCCGAGACACCGATTTTGAGTTGATTCTGATCATATATAGCAAAAATTTCTTAATAAAAATACTTGATCTGTTACACCAAAAACCCCGAGTTACAGATTTTGTGTGGTTTCATACCATAATCGCAATATTCATCCTTGATTTTGAAAATTAATCAGTAGTTTGTATCAACTTTACAGGTGAAACCTGCATCGGAATATCGATGCCTTATTTCTAAATGGCCGTAACTCACAAAATCATAATTTTCCAGGAGACACGAAAACTATTTTCATTCTATCACTCTAATTTATCTTAATCCACATGCGAGATAAAAATCCCAATAAGAAGTATCCAATAGCAATTGCAAAAATCTAATTACCAAAAGCAATTGAAATAATTACCTCATGATGTCCTGTGACCATATCAACAATTTTTTCTCCTGTGAATTGTATACTTTCGGAGTCCTGCAAGACGCTTTTAATAGCAGGAATAAGATTACTAAACCTGATAATTTTCCTCTAAAACCCCTACTTTTATATTTATACACATTTTCCTCGAAAATAAGTTTATATTTTGGGAAGCTCTGTCGCTCACTTCAAAAGTATGGAGCATTAAAAGAAAAGTTATCTGAAATCTACATAATCCTAAGCCGCACTTGCCTTTAGCAGACATATAAGGGCATTTACAAGTGAAATTAGGGACTACTTAGGGGCTTTTCTATGGAGCGTTTTTACTTCGAGTTCGAATAACAAGCCTAAGAAAGGACAAAATAATTTTTCTATCGTTCTACCTGATACTAGTCACCAACCGGAAGATTATTTTATTAGATTTTATTATTAGAGATATTATTATTTTGTTGTTACTCAATTTTGTGAATAATGTAGCTATTACCTACCACCACCCCGGAAGTGATTTATTAAAAAAAAACTTGTATAACAAATTTTGTAAATGGTGGTTTGTCCTGGCATTTATTTCCATTCCATTCCTTCCATTTATTTATTAGTACACCATTCGACGGAACACCGAATTACAGAACGGGAGCTACAGAATTACAACAAACACTTAAATTTTACATACGACATAAACAAATCACCAGTTGACAAAGAAGGTACTTACTGAAATGACATTTTTCTTATAATTAATGTATAGATAGGACAGAGAATGAACACAATAAAATAGAGATAGAGAAAATACATAAATAACATACAAAATGTATTTAACGCAGAAAATAACAATAAATATTTGTAGAAAATTCAAATTTTTTTAACCACTGCTACATTGCAGGGAGATACAGCGTATTTTCTAAATAAGTAGCAGTGGTACCAGTGAATCTACAGCTAAAGAACACGAAAATAAAATGATTCACCCCTTACGAGACGCAGCCCTTCAAAGTTTCCAAAAGAATAGCTGTTTTCATTTGAAAACTAAAATAGTATAGGTACAAAAAAAGTTCATTTAAAAAATTAAGTCTGCCACAAAACACACACGCTTATTTAAAGCTGAGCGAAATCAGATAATTAGTTGGCGAGATATCTTGTATCGTACTGGCGAAAATAAGAAAAATCAAATTGATTTTTCATGGGAGTGGAGTTGGAGTTTCAATTTTTTTTCGTCGAAGAGCTATTATGAAGGAATTATGAGGCTGCAAGCTGGGGGTGGTGGAATAATTAGGAGACGGGGGAAAACGAAATTTTTTAAAATGCAAATAACTTCTACATATACATATACTACATATTATATATTTACATATACATACACTACATCATTTTTTTTAATAGTATATTTGACCAAGATTAAAAACAATTCTTGGCAAATCATAAAATCACGCCTTTTGTCGAGACTATCTGGACTATCACGTCAGGAGATCAGAATTTGGAAAACCAACACCAGAATACACTCCATCCTCTTCGAAGTATACATATTTTGAAAATCGTCTTTGCACTTTTTCTATGGTATTTACATACGTATTATAAGGACTCCATATGTTAACAGCATTCAAGCCCTGATCTTTCAAAAGAACTATATATTATATTGTGTCTGTGTTTGGTCAAATTCTCGGGAATTTCTGATAATGAATCCTAATATTTTGAGACCATCGGTTGATATAATATTGACATGTCTGTGAAAGAGAGTTTACTGTCAAAAATTACATCTCTAAACATGATTGATCTAGCTAACACGATAATATTTAATGAAAAATCAAACTTGAGTGGTTGGATTCTATTAGAAAATGTCATGACATTACGTTTAGAAATATTTAGATCTAAATTATTTTTGTGACACCAATGTTAATAGACTATAAAACTTTTGAGTGAAAATCAGTCTTTAGAACCATCTGAATAACTGAATAAACTTTTAGGTCATCTACAACAAATATTTGCAATTCAAATTGTTAACAATATCATTGATGAATATGTTGAAAGGTAAAGGTCACAAGATGGATCCCGGGACTCCAGATCCAGTTTGATCTCGACAGACTGGAAAGCACAACACTGCACCACTTGCACTCAATCATTTAAGTATGACCAAAAGAAATTTACCAGGTCTTTAGAGTATCCACACTGCTGCATCTTTGAGAGTGAAATGATGTGATGCAGCCTATCGAAAGCTTTCGAAAATATATATGACATCTGTTTGAAGGTCAGAATCTAGAGAGTCAGCTAAATACTATATGATGCAGAATAACTTGGTAATATTGACCGCCCTTTCACGAATCCATGCTGATGGTATATTCGGTGCTTCATATGATAAGAAACGAGATCATGTAGTAGAATTTCATAAACTTTTGAGGTCATTAGTGATTGAAATAGGCCGATAATTTTGTATCATACCTCTATCACCTTTTTTAAAAACTGGGACTATTCTAGACAATTTCCAAGTTTTTGGAAAAGCGGCTGTTTTAATAGATAAATTGGAAATAATACTAAGAGAATACGGAAACACACTAGCACAATATCTGATGAAATAGGCAATAATTTTATCCATACCCATTGTGCGCTTTGGTTTCAGTTTTTTTAAACTAGCATACACATCAATATTCGGTAAAGCCTTTAATAACATCCACAATAACATCATTGTTTTTGTGGATAGTGTTAACGTTACATTTTTTCAGATAAGAAGCTAGTAAATTTAATTGACAATATTTTCATAGCCTTCCATAATATAACATGTTTATATTTATATGTGTATACGTATGTACCTTCTTACCACGCATAGTAATCTTATAGTTAAATAGTTAAATATCCATAATCCATTACCTACATTAGAAAATATGTAATAATCTTTCCATCCATGCGCTTTTATTTCTGATTGTACCAACGGTGGTTATTCGTTCCATGGAAGCGGGCTCTAGTGACACACCGACCAGGTGAATAAAGCTTGTACTCGTACCTAAGTGTAGTCGAGCCGAATAGGATAGTCCCGCGGAACGCACTGACCGTTTTTAAATTATGTAAAATTATTGTAATAAATGTATCGGAGATGAATCTCCGGCTGGTTTTTACTCGTGTTTCCTTCCGGTCTCTAATTACAACTGCGGTAAATTATCTTATTATTATCTATGTGTAATAATATGGTGCTACAACGCTAACGTAACCAATACAGAACAAATGGCGAGACAGGATGGATACAATAATATAGAACGGCATTACTTAGGTGTATTGTCTATTTTGCGAGAATTTCAGACCTACGTCTGCCATTTTGTTTATCTATTATCAAATGGTCCCTCTCCTAGTTTTAAAGAAATTTTTAACTTAAACAATATCACAGAGTTTTTTAGATATTATTTCATAAAACTACGAACTATACGAAAAATAACTACGAAAAATATGCAGGTATTGATTTTTACAATAAATTGTCTGTGTTGTTCGATGTCCAAAATAGAATGCGAACTTGCAAGTTCTCATACATTTTTGAGTAACATAGAGTCCTTCTATTCTAGTAATTTGTTTTAACTTTTTTTTGACAATGCCGTATATCTATAATTAAAAATCTTTCCAATTTAAAGGCTATAAAATTAATAAATTCAAATATAAATATAAAGCATACTTCGTCGCCATCATTATCAAGTCGATTTACTATTATTATTATTATATCCTTGCCAACAAACAACCGCAAAGAAAAAGCAACTGTGTTACTACTAATTCATCTGTTAATGACTGCTTTATATTTTTTTATCAGAAGGGCAATATTTTCTTATTCCATGCGTAAAGTCGCACTAAAATCTCCTTTATTCCATATTAATGACCATTTAACCAATATATGTACTACTCAAATAAAATGAAATAGTCCAATAACTGTCTATACTTCAACTTTATGACGTTTAGTATAAAATAAAACCAAGTTAAAACTCCTAAACATTTTCAAATCGGAACTTTTCCTCATCTATCCAGGCACTTGTCCATTGTGTGATCCTTCCGCGTTGGAGGGGGCTCGACTAGCAGGACCTCTGCTTCCTGGCTGGAGCGTTCTCAACTTATGATAACTACATATTTTATACGGCTTTAGCTTTATCCTGATGTGCTGAATTCATACATGTGAATGTGCAGCTTATCCCGGGTTAGCTTTTCAGCGGGTTTTCTATATTTTTACAGCGTCTTCTATACCTTTGGCTGTCGACGTCCCCACCGCCTCTTTCCGTTTCATCGGATAGTGTCAGCAACAGGGGGAATGGAAGATCAACAACTGACTTAAAGATATATGTATGTATATGTGTATTGTATCTAAGAGAAAACTTCAAAAGTACATATAAGATGCAATATGAAGCCAAGATGTTAAAGATATAACGCATGTACTGACGCCATTTTAAACTAAAAAAGTCCCTGTTCTTCGAGGAATCTGTACCATAAGAAAAATACGTAAATACTAAGTGAGAAGCAATCAAAATACCTATGCATTCAAAAGAAAAATGTAACATAAAAACAAATGTTTAAGTAAATAGGCTTCGAGATATCTTCAGCTTTAACAAATACTTTACTACTCGTAATAAAATTTAAACGCAAATTTATTTAACAATTTAAAACTAAATTAAATTCAATAGCCTTCAACTAACGAACAGACTATAGTATAAGCGCAAACAAACACTTGCCTATAACCAACGAACAGAGTATAGCTGAACGCCAACCAGCTACGCACATGATTGGTCCAAATATAATATCGTTATAACTAAATAATTAATCGCCACAAAAATCTGTACATATCAATACCTAATAAACTGAGTCTAAATTAAAGGATTAATGCAAAAGCATAAGTGTAAACAAGAGGTTCGAGAGTTTAGCTATGAAGCAAAATGTAAATAGTGGAGGGAACGCGCCACATAGAAAGTGCAGTTTTGTCTAATTGTTTTGTTTAAATTTGTTTTGTTTAAATTTCTGTCGTTTAAACAGAAATTTAAATTAACTGTATGAAAGTATTCAGAATTCAGTGTAATAGTTTAAAGTGAAATTAAATAAATCAAATATCATGAATTAATCTGATTGGTCAGATTGAAATAACAGAACAAGAAAGAGGTAGATAACCAGGAAGTTGCATCTGTTTTTAATACGGTACATCCGTAGCAACTACCAACAATTAAAAATGAGTCTAGTTACGGCGTTCAAAGAAGCAACAGCCACGCTCGTGATTTTTATATTTTTTATTAGAAAAAAGTAAATGTAATTGTGCTAAGTAAGCAATAAATACCAGTGTATATGGTCTAGAAGCAGGAAAACTGCATGAATAAGTATTTTCGTCGTTTTTACGAGTAAAGTAGGGAAAAGCTAGGTAGCGCCTCAGCCCAATGGAAGAAATTTGCAGTCAATAAATCAAACAAGAAAAGGAAACACACAGCGTTAAAGTCACAGTGATTAAAGTGATAGCAGGGTAAAAACTACCGCCCAGCAGCAATTAATATAAATTTGTAGGTAAATAAATCCCAAGACGAGATAAGAAAGGCAGTCAGCATTCCAGAGGTCGTGCAGCGATGTTTCGCTAGATGGCACCACCACCAGAGCCCAGCAGCAGTGTAGTTCGCGTATAAGTGAAACCGAAAGCAATAAGTTTTGTAAAAGTTCATAAAAGGATTAACATATTTTACAAGGTAATAAACAATTCTAAATTTGCTAATATTAAGAAATATTGTGTCAGAGGACTTGATCCCATGTAATTAGATTTAAGTTACGTAGGTTTTTGTCGCAGAATAGGAATAAGGTTCTACAATTTTGTTTTCAGGATAACCAAGTAAAATGAAATAAATAGAGTCATATGCAGTCACAACTTCTTTCTTGTTTTGCAATTTCAGGGAATAATTTTAAAAACTAATACAACTCTGAGCTTCACAAAAATTTAATGTTTTTCACAAAAGTTTTGCATACAATTAAATTCAATTATGATGACTCATTAACTTCATTTATCAAATAATCTTTTAAAGAAATTATATATAAAAATTAATAAGTCTAATTGGACCCGTATAAGACGATAGAGTGTTCGTGACTAAAGTGATCCTTCAATTAAATAAATATATCAGTGTTCACAGAACTGGCGCCCATAATAAAATAGAAGGATTCCATAAGGAAGTAAATAGAGGAAGTATTCTATAAGCAGATAAATATTTCTCCATTATACTACTATTACAATATATCACTTTTTCCAAAATTACATATAAACATAAAATAAATATATCACAATTTATTTCACCAACGTGAGGTTTCATATAACTCATGATAGAACAATTATTAACCAACGTAGGGGCATTCTATAAAATTGGCTAGTCAATTGTAATGTCATGTTATATTATATTATTTGTTAAACTGTTTTAAACATAACAACATAATACATAAAACTGTTTTGCGTTGTTATTCCTTTCTATAGAAACCCTTATTTAGGAAACAAATACATTTCCTTAGTTGCATGTGTTTTCTGTTGAGCTACTCATATGAAAATCAATATCAAATTCTATATCTTATAACGCTTTTCTGTATTTCACTATATTATGTCGAACTACGTTTATCATATTTTTATAAATATTTATCTGAGAGCCAGTATTTACTTTTCACGCATGCTCTTGACTTTTTAATCTACTTGCTGGCATAAAAGATGTTCAACTGGTACGAGCTGTTATAATCTAGATCCAAGGACTTCAATATAATATATAATATTAAATAGATTCAGTTTAGTATTTGTATTCTGTTGTAATAAATTATTTTATACTTATTAGTGCCATTCGTTGATTTGTTTTCGCTTATTATTTATTAACTGTAGCGGGTTTACATATGTTGCTACGGGAGCGCGGTTAATCAAAAACTGTAGCGTTCGCTCTGTCTCTGTTATGAAGTTTGCGCTTGTATGCTTCAGCGGGTTCTCTGTCTCACTCATGCTATATGATTTAATTTAAATATGTTACCTGTTATAATTGTATATGTAACAGGTAATAGTTTAACATCTTACGGTTAAAACCGGCTCTCACCAGCTCACCATAATTCGCCTCCTTGCATTTTCCAACCAATTCACTTGTACACATTTGAAATTACTGGGCTGCTCTGCTAGTGCACTTTTCCTTACTATTCTAGTAGATCTACAACAGCAACTTTATTTATTTTTTATTATATTCTTATATCATCATAATATTTGTTTTTATTTTTTGTTGGCAATTCATCCTAATCGTTATGTTATTAATATCCGAGAAAATGTCGCATTGCTGTCAATCTTAAAGATATTCCTGTAAGAGCAATAATTTGTCGTGAAGATTACGTCAAAGTACGTCTTATATCAACAACACCTCTAATACAAGGACAAAGTACTGCCTCGTGACGTCACCATCCGGAGGCCTACGAGATACTTATGTTATTACGGACTTTATGTAGTTATTTAGGTAGGTATGTCTGAAATCGATTTAATGTAGTTTTGGAGATCAATAAAAAGATCAAACTAAACAAAGATATTACGGCATAAATCTATCGGAGTCTATGAAAACACAGGTAAAGAATAATTTAAATGGTTAACTGTTAACTGTTTCGAAATACAGTCAACAATACATGTGTCTAATTATTAGAGTCTTGATGGTTAATTGTTTTAAGAAAACTGAAAAGTAATTCGTGATTAATTTTAGACACAGGGGCAATATGAACAACTTCTTTAAAATTTGAACAAATGCTAGTAATCATAAACGTATACGCAGATGTCGCTAACGAATCGATATTATTTATTGTAGCGCCTACAACATTACCACCTTTATAATCTAAATATGGATCAATGTGAATTTCATCCATTAGTAAACTAACATATTTGTCTTGGTCTTTTAAATATTTAAAGATTTTTTGTGCATATGTTAAAAAAGTTTTCTTCTCATCGATATGAGGATCAGTTAGAAAACCATTACAGACTCCTTTGATTGTTTCGGGATGGGGCAAAATTATAGGTCCATTTCGTAAATATCTTTATGCATGAGGACTAATTGTCTATAAAATTGTGCAAAAAACCATAGTGGTAGTGGAATATCTATAACGTTCTTTTGATAATGTTCGCAATTTAAGTTGATCAGAAATAAATTCAATTCAATAAATTGTGAAACATTTTCGTCCTCTATTTTTAAGTTTTTAAGTACATTGGACATAAAGTTCACAACATGGTTAAGCTTTGACATGTCTGTATGTATTTCATGTAATTCTGTAAGTTTTTCGTCTTTGCTTTTTCGATACGATATTTTTTTTGACAAGTATTTGGGACAGTTCGGTAATTTATTTGGTACGCTAGTTTCTTTTAACCGGGGTAAAACTAAAATAACTGAAACGATCACCAGTTTTTGTATCCCGTTGGGAAATTTTGTAAATGAAATCTTCCTTTTCAAAGTGGCACTCACACACGCGGGAGTTGTCACTCGGCACAAAACTTTCACGTGGAATTGCAGAGAGCCATTTTCTGCGATACTCTTCGTCTCTGGGAAAACGAAACACTCGAACTTTTCTACTGGTTTCGTAATTTCCTGTACAACCGGGAACACAACACTTTTGGGGCATTATGATATAATACCGCAACAAATAAACCGTTAAAAAAGATCAAGAATCGATTAGGAACTAGGCAAGCGCGTATGTAATAACAATAATATCACCTCTAGACTAGAGGTGTTTTTGTTGGCACATGGCGGCGTCCTATACTAAAACCCAAAACAAAATATCGTTAACAGGATTGCCAAATTACAATTGACACGAGAGTTGTTAGTTGCTTGCTTCTTAATGACTTTTTGCGATCAATTTCATTTGATAATTGACTAATGAGAAAGCTACTTTATTTTGTTTACATTCTAACTTGTTTACATTTTAAATACAGTACAACATATAGGCAGAGAAGCGTCGCACTGGAACACATTCTGGCATCGCCGCTTCGACCTAGCCTGTTGAATTAGCTTAGAGAGTATATTAGCCTCCATCTGGGTTAAGCCCCCAGTGCGTAACGTCACCATGATATTTAAAGTAAGCACTTTGTCCTTATTAGATTGGATATTGCTTATATACGACTGAAATATGGCATCAACAGGACGTCATGTTTTGGTCGCTAAACGCCACACACGGGTTAGGTTGACTGTACTGAGCTAAAATGCTGTTTCAAAATTTGAGAGTTGCGAAAAATGTGACAGGACAATACAATCGATTATCAGTTTGTTTTCCATGAACGGTTCCCAAATTTAACAATTATGGTCGTTGTAATGACTAAAGTGAATCGTTACAATATGTTAACTATCGTTCTTCCCAATAAACACCCTTATAGCCGAGCAATTCCATAAAATCCAAGGGCTTTAATCCGCAGAGATATAAAAGCAGACTGCAACATGTCAGCAACACTCACTTCTCCAAAGCGAAAGAAAAATGTGGATGCGGCGGAGTTAGCATTAATTTTACGTCAGTAAAGATAATAAAAATCCAAGAACGAGTGGCGGCCACTCGAGAGGAAAGCTTCTTTCTGAATTGGCCACTCTTCGACATACTCTAAGAGCGACGTCTCATCACTTATGGATACTGATGACTCCGGCAATGAGCAGGCAGCGGCTAGGGTACACCGCCACCTTGTTAGTTCGCCGAGACCGATCGCCCTTGTTAAAATAAATTGGGTGGCGATACAGGCTTTGATGTTTTAGATGGATTATTCTCGCTCTGTGCTGGGGATACGACGGTTTTATAGTTCTGTATTGAGTGCTCTAGTAAATTGTATCGGCTTTTATCACTTGGGACAATTTATAATTTTCTTGTGGTATTTACATAAGAGGACGCATTATCTTAGTTGTGTACAAATATTTTGGTAATAATATAAAGAATAAAATGTTGAAAAGAACCGAATTTTGTCGATACTACTTAAAATTTGCAAAATCTGCAAGTGAAATAAAATATTTCATCGATCAACTTAACTTGAAGGTTGTTCCTCGAGTCCTTAGTCACACTCACGAAATTTTACCGCTTTACTTTTTTACGAGCCCCAGTTAAAAACTTTATTATATCTACATGAGAGAGTAGGTAGGTAAGATGAAGTTTATGCATATAACGCGAAATATCTATGAAAGTTTACGGCAGATAAACTAAATGATCGTTATATCCTGCTGACGTCCTGGCCTGCAGGGAATGACTTGCGATAATATTCGCATTTGTTTTACGCCACTGTATAAAGGAGGGTCGTGTGTGCGGGGCCGTATTGCGTTGGTTTTACGACGTGGATATATTAATCGTTTCCTATGAGATTTTATATGGCTCTTATATTTAAATGTAATGTTTAACGCACTATTTTTGGCGTATGGTTGCAGCTAGTTGATTCAGACTTTCTACCTTTAAATGTTATGCATTTATACGTAAAAAATAGGTCTTGCCACATGTTGCAGGGATTGAAGTTCTGTTTAAGCAAAACATCTAAATTTGAAAATATACAAACAAATTTCAAAAATTAACAGAGACGCACAGTTTAAAATGTTAAAATAGACAAACACATTCCTACATGAATGCTGTTACGTTCACTGACATAAGTTAGATATTTTACAGTAACTTGTAGGTATTTACTTCTTAAATAATATACGTTTTATGAAAGGCGGCTCCTAACATTCATGATTGGAACTTAGGGCATGTATACTATGGGTTTTTTTGCGGCATTCGCTTTGTTTCATATAACACAGTTTCATATATGACACTCTGTCCCTGTTCTCTTTTTCCTATTTGTTCTGTATGGCTAGCGCAAAGGCTAACTCCGCAGATTTATGGCAAGTTACCTGGATTCGTGTTGGACTAGTCAATTTTCCTTTTCCCTTATTTTATAACATCGAAATATGAGACTTAAAAACCCGAGCAAGAAACCCTCATTATATCGATCTCTTCACCCGTGCTACCGAATTCTTAACAGCGTTGTCAAGTATAACTGATTTCGAGGAATTTAAGGAAAAACAAATAATTTTATATACAGCGCCCATCACATTATGACATTATCATGTAGTATAACAAAATATTGATCACGCTATATACCTTTCGTCATATCATAAAACAATTGGATGGTGAATGTGATGCAGAATAAGAATGTTTCCCATTCAAATATTAAGGATCCATTTTACACATTCCTCGGCCGTGTCACATCGGCACCATTGGCATTCATTTGGATGCCTAAATTGCCTAATACCATCGAACGTTTTGTGGTAAAGTGGGGTCAACAATAATTCTTGAAATAGAAGTAATACAGTAATTCTTTAATTTAGTGTATTATTTTGATGGGTTTTGTGTTAAAATGGATTAGTTATTAGTATTCTATCAAAATATAACAACTTGTTGAATGAAAGCCTTTATAGTGACGATATTACCTTGCTGTAAGGAACTGCCCCGATCTCCCACTGCGGCAATTGTGGGTATCCTTTGAAAATTTTTTATGTCTCATATTTCGATGTTACAAACAGTAACTGGATGTGAGGGAAACAAGAGCATCTTGTTTATCCAAAAGGGTTGAAATATGCGAGCTGTGCATTTGGTCAGATAACTGTCCCTAACAAAATCTATATTCAATAATGGTTATGTGTTATCTTTGGATATTGAATATGAAACCTAGTATAAACACAATTAAGCATACATTTCTTGCCAGAGGGCACATATTTGGAGGCTGACGCGATTCACTCGGTAATATAGAGGGAAAGGAAAAAAATTCCTCAAATTAAACCATGGGATTGGCAGAAATTGGCAAGATTACGATCTATAAAAAATCCATCCTCAGTTCATGGTATGGAAATCAAAGACTTTTTAAATTTCAAAGACCTATGTGACGGATTTTCGTCGTCATTTGTTACGAGAGAGGAAAATGAGTCTGGGGATGATTTTCTTATCACAAGTGGTACATTTTCAGATAAAAAGAGAAACTCCCGGGATTGTTTTTTGTAAGACGTATTTTAAAGAAGATTTTAAATAACTGGTTGTCAACAGAAGGCGAACTGTTGCTATGCCCAATCAGAGAAAATAAGAAGCAGATCCAGAATTATTTTTACGAAAAAATATAACCAGTTACAGAAATTATTACAGTGCGGGTACCGAAACCGTTCCATAATTTTTCTATCATTCTTGCACACTGAGGTAATAATTGGGAATACAGTCATTGGAGAAATACATGTTGAATAACATGCCGTCTTTAAAAAAACGTGTATACTTTTTTTAAATAAAAGTTTCATAAAATTAACATTGTTTGCATTAGTTTTATTTTCCTTTACTGGACTTAACATTTGAGTCAAGCCCAAATAATATACTTTTTCTTTTAGGCAAAGAAATAAAAAGAATATATATATATATATATATATATATATATATATATATATATATATATATATATATATATATATATATATATATATATATATATATATATATATATTTTTTTGTGAAAAGTAATCTTGGGTTTGTAGCATTTCATTACATAGAAATAAGCAAATAGACGAATAAGAAAGAAAACACACTTACCAGTGCTATGTTTGGACATACATACGGAAATGAATCACTATACATACGAAAACGAACCACTTAGAAGTTGTACAAGTTCTTTCACCTTTCTTGAGGATCTTCAGAGCAGTATTACGATTTATTTCATAAATCTGCTAAATAAATAGATAAATCGTATACTGCTCTGAAGATCCTCAAGAAAGGTGAAAGAACTTGTACAACTTCTAAGTGGTTCGTTTTCGTATGTATAGTGATTCATTTCCGTATGTGTGTCCAAACATAGCACTGGTAAGTGTGTTTTCTTTCTTATTCGTCTATTTGCTTATTTCTATGTAATGAAATGCTACAAACCCAAGATTACTTTTCACAAAATAAATATGAATAGCAAAGAATTTCAAAGCTAATATATATATATATATATATATATATATATATATATATATATATATATATATACACATCGAATATAATTTTTAGTAACTGTTTCAGGTATAAAATGAATCTAACAATTCGCCTAGCTTAAACTACATGCGAATTATATTTCTCAACTCCCCCTTTGGAAGAGTTCCAGGGATTCATTAAAAAACATTTATGCAGCAGTGTTTATAATAATACAGTGCGTTTTAAATTCCGCCTTTTAAAGACAAATATTTACAGTAAACTGGCAATCGCATTGAGCTGTATAACATATCTGCTTTCGCAAAAAGGTTTGGACAACTCATTCCCCTCTTTTGAATATGCGATTAGATTGTATTTGCCGGAGCGACTGTTTGTCTTTTCAGCCTCCTGCATTTTCTTAATGAAACATTTTCGACGACCTGGAACACTTTGGGAAGACAATATTTGGGGAATACTTTACTTAAAATATATTTTTGACGTGATATTATTAACATATGTATTAACTGTCATAATATGACAATTAAGTTTACCTATATAGTCTATTTTATAGCTAGAAGCCGTAATAGTATCACCATATCGCTTTCTACTGTATCTGCTGTCATCTATAGACAATCTTAAAAACAAGCCCACCTCCGGAGATGATCAAATGCCCAGATACTTAATAAGACTGCAAGCCTATATTTGTCTACACGTTATTAATTTTATTTAACTTTTGTCTAAAAACGACTACGTTTGCGTATGTGTGGATGGCGGGGGAGGGGTGTCCTACTTTGAAGTCTGGTCCGGATCACCAGACTTCAAAGTAGACTTCAGACCAGACTTCATCGATAATGAATTATCGCCCTATTACTATTCTAAACAACTTCGCTAAAGTTTTCGAAAAGCCACTGTACAACCTAATCTACCCAATTGTAAGCAATCGGATATCTCCAAACCAGCATGGTTTTATGGAGAGGAGGTCCACTGTAACGAATCTCGTATGTTTCACGCAATTTTTATCTGAGGTTATTGATAAACAAGGTCGGATAGATGTGGTGTACACTGACTTTTCAAAAGATTTTGACCGCATAGATCACATAATTTTATTAAGTAAATTAACTGAATTTGGTTTATGTAAATCACTTATAAACCTATTTACGTCATATTTGAGCAATAGAATCCAATATGTTGCGTACAACGGTTATAGATCTGATAACTTTTTGGCAATATCTGGAGTACGTCAAGGCTCCAATTTAGGGCCACTTCTATTTCTGCTTTTTATAGATGACTTATGTTACCTTATTAACTGTCAGTATTTAATGTCTGCTGATACCCTAAAAAAATTTTCTGACTGAAACTCTGAAAGACTGAAACTCTATCTGATCGTACTAATATTCAATTGATTAAAATAGAACATTAGTGTCATGAGAACAACTTAAGTATAAATGTTTCAAAATGTGATGTAGTAACCTACACACGAAAACAACCTTCCTTTTTATTACACATTTAAGAATTCCTTTTTATCACACATTTGACTCATGTCTGTTACACATCGGTGTGAAACTGCGATAAGAAACTTACTTTTTTAGATCACGTTGATAGAATAAAAGTATCAGCACTTAAAATGTCGGGTTTTATTACTAGAAACTGTTACATATTTAACAGCGTTTATAGTTTGTCCAAAACTAAATCGGTATAGAACGAGACAATTCATTTCGAGTTCGTTTTATTCCAAATGAGCCTCGGAAAAAAATCTTGAAGGCGTTGTAAGTAAATTGTCAGTAAATTTTACTGTTCATCTTCCATAATTCTGATGGTTAAATGCAAACAATATATTACATACTGTAGGTAATATATAGATACCTGTAAAAGTCTAAATCTCCAGTATGAATACTTCGCGACAAAATGATATAAGTAATATCTAATTAGCTGTATGTACAGAGTGTAATATTGAGCTGTTTTATCCTTATTTAGACACCCTGTAAGGGTTTCTATATGTCGATCAAAATTATCGAATACTAAACCGATGCATATATCCTTATCTAGTACCTTTTGGGATAGTTGAACTTTCATCTGTTAAATACGTTATTTCCTAGAAACTCTTTATTTTTCATGTTAGATCGATGCTTGAATACGTGTTATGTGGTCTCCGATTTAGAATGTTTACAAACTAGGATTGGAGAATGTGCAAAGAAAATTTTTAATATTTTTAAAGTTTTAAAACAAACGGATTATCCTCCTCGAGGATATGATCACCAGCTGCTTCCCTCTCAATTTAATATTCAGTCTCTTGACCTGCGTAGAACGCAACAAAGTTTAAAGTTTCTTTATCTCTTGTTACACAACAGAATTGACTGGATGGAATTATTGCAAAGGATCTTATATCACGTTACTCCATTCTCTACTCGTCGACTTTCATTCGGCTCATTCAAATGTTTTAGTAAAATCCCCTGTATTTAATGCTCATGTTTTAACGCTCTTGCTGTCACAGAAATGTACATTAAAATGTAAATCAATATTTTCTCTCTTTTTACATAATGAAAATATTTTAACATAATCTTTCATAATAAAAAACGTTATCTTATATTACGTCGATTGGTTTTCAATATTCTTGTCGAAAATAGAAGGGCATTGGATTTTATTATGCCAAATACACAGCGTAGGCTAGTTTTAATGTACAGCTTTTATATACACATAAGGTACTTGATATAGTAAATATTTTCCCACTAGACGTATTAGATCCCCCGCTGCTACGTCATAGAAAGAATAAGTCCTTGCAAATCCAGTCTAACGTCCTGGATTCCCTTCTTATATCCAATATAACGCACACAAATATTACTTTTTCTCACTACCATTGCATATTTTAATATATTATTTCATATTGAAGAACGAGATTTATGAAATCATTTGTAATGCTTACCTACATGTTGGTGGTGGTACTCCGACTTTTTTATGCATCAACATCCACAAAATTATGCTCAAGATATAAATTGTGATGAAATACCATTGTTGTATACCACATGATATTAGTAACATGATATTAGTGACATGATATTAGTAACAAATGTTATAATGAAATAAATAGGTAGGTATATGTACTTAAACCGTATAGAGATACTTTTTAGCCGAATAAACAATAAATACTCAGGCAGATGATTTGCCAAGTGTTTTCAAACACGAAATGTGAAGTAAATTCCACACAAAGTATGTTACAAGATTGGTTGATAGTAACTCACTTGGTACACAAAACAACAATTCCAGAAAATGAAGTTTTCGCACACACATACTCTTTGCAGTATATATTTTATAGTATTTTATAATTTCTGTTATTTTATAATTTATGCGCTTAATACAGATTCCTATACTGTAAATCAGAGGAAATATCTGCAGAAAACTTCCTAAAACTACAGCTGGTCGATGAAGCCGCCGATAATATAGATTCTTATGTAGATCTTTAATTAAATATTTTCAAATATAAATATGGCTTACCACATACAATTTGTGTTATTTTACGGAAGTTTTATTGAAATATTTACTAATTCGTACACTAATATGGAAAATTTTTATAGTGGTAAGTGAATATATGTTTATGTATTCATTACAGAAACGTTTTGACTTTATTTCATGAATTCTTTGTATAGCTAGCAATATAATAACAATATACTGCTCAGATACATTTATATACCTTGTTTTATCACGGTGTTGATTTTGTAGGCCTTATATCTTCTCTGGGAAACTATGGACTGCTCACAGACGACATCCACAGAAATATTGGTACTTTACGTTACTTCTTAATTTATCTCTGCTGAGACAATGTACTTTTCGCTACACACATCCTTCAATATTCGTTGAATGCTTATATGAGGTAATATGATATTTATCTAAATTTTCTAACTTATTTTAACTCTTAAAACTCTTGATGAAATTTATATAAAGCTTGCTTCTTGAAAAGTTCGTTACTAAGTCAATATTAATACTCAATATAAAATTGTTTTTACTACTTGTTTCCCTTCCTGGTAACCAGGTGTTTTTGGTAACATTTGTTTGTTGCTAATTGTCTGTACACATGATTTTATACACTTTCAGTTTTAGTTTTAGTTTCCCTCACTATCGCTTTGATTTTAAATGTTTATATCACATATTAACGCTTATTATTACATATCATATTATTATCATATACTTTTTTGAATCTATTTAATTTTCTATTGATTTTAAGGTGTTAATTTTTGGTTGATGCGAAGGTGGCTTTACTGTTGACAGATGCTGTCATTTCCAAATATTAGTTTTATAATGATTTTACTTTAATTAAAGACTTAAGATTTATTGCCACTCGCTTTGTAATTTACCATATGTTATTATTTATTTCATTTAAGTGTTAATTACTATGTTAAGTTTTAGTTTGTTATATGTTATAGATACATAATGTTTATCTTTTCTACTTATGTAAATACTTCGTGTATAACACACCATTAAATTATTATAACACCTCCTCCTCAATTGCAACATACAAAAGCTATGGCCGGGGCCATACGGACGTTACTGCGGTGAAGTTCCTATATTTAGTGCATCAAAGGTTTGCTAGAGCGCTGATAGCCTAGCAGTAAAGTGTGTGCTTTGTGTACTGTAGTTTTCATGTGTGAAACTTTTGCTATATTCTTTCTATTTTTTTTCTTAATCCCTGGCCCTCTCAGATAGACGGCACAATTATATTGCCCTTGCCCTAAAACACAGTTACTTTTATCACAGGGTTGACATGGCCAGATAATAAAGATACGTGTACCTACATGGCATACGGGCCCCCAAGTTTCACGATCCTGATCGTTTCACAGCAGTATTTTTAGGTTGTTGAGACATCGGAATTGTCACGGGTCGCCCATCTGATATTATTTTTATATAAATTGTTATAGGGTCGTCAGTCTTATATTTACAATTAGTAACCCTACATTTATTCGTATTTCCCGAACATACATAGATCGGCAGTACTCGATAAAGATCGTCGGTTGCTCAAGTTTCCGGACAGACACGCTTGTCATTATACCGGAGAACGAACCGTCTGGAGGGATGCCGCTGCTTTCATTCGATCAAGAAGAACAGATTGGTGATATTTTTTTGCTTTTCCCGGAAAACCTCGTCATCATTATCCTTAACAGATGCTTTTGAATTTATTTTTGCGTAAATTTGTAGCTACACTATTCTACTTCAAGGCGATCTTGTTTCCATACATCGTTTTCAAATTTTAAAAAATGCAATTTTAATTTAAAAACCCACTACAAGTGTGGATGTAATTTAGTGAATGAAGTGGACCAATTGGTCCACATTACCCGCACTTGTTTTAATTATAATTTGTATCTTATTCAATTGTTTTAGCCTTCAAAAATTATTTTCAGGATCGATTGTTCGTGGATGGGATTCTACGACAAATTTGTAAGTGACGGAGTTTCGGAGTTTCGGCAACCTCTCAACATCTCCTTCCATTCATAAAACGACCTCAACGAAAAACCCGAGTAAAACGCATCAAGCGTCGTTGCCGTTGTTGAGAATTATATCTCAAGGCACAGTACATTTTCTGTTTTCACTATATAGTATTAACGCAATAAGGCAATACAATAGATTAAATAACATTTTTGTATTAAAATGAATCAGATTCGTTGAAATTGTCAAATTATTTGAACATCTCTTAAGGTATTCAAAGACATCAAGTAAATTTAAGTATAAGCCTGGCAAATGACGTTCGGGAGAGAGATAGAACGATCTTGAATCGGCCAAAAATGTAAATTAAAATGTCTCTGGGATCCAGCAACGTCAATAATTATGATGAAACTCAATTTTGAGACGATCCTCAACAATAATATTATGTAGAAGAGTATCGAAATATCGAAACATACTGAACCTACTGAAAATGTCCTAGATCCACTAATATAAGTGTGTCATTTATCATGACCGAACTATTCTTCCTTCGTACATGTGTATACGTGTAGAAATACTACCCTACTTGCATTTAAGCCGACCCGCGTATATCACGTTACAATAAATCAAAAAGTGGATGGATCGACGAAAGGATTTTTATTGAGTATTGGCACAGATGGTGGTATTGGGTTGGAACCATAGCCTTGCCATATCTTAACCAGACAACAGACAACCATCTCAATTTTGGTCAATTAGCGCATAGCGACTAATTCATTACCTTTAAGTCATATGTTCTTGGAGGTTAGTAATTTGATTTCAAAAATTTACAGACCTTTCTAGCTATGTGTAACAGTGACGGGTGCTCTTCGCTCTCCCCTCCATGCATTGAGGATGAATTGTTTTACCTTTTTGCCTAAAAATTGTGCCAAACGGTACGAAATCCTACTTACTATTTTCAGTGGGTCACCCTGTATGTGAGTAATCTGTAAGAATTGTGAAATTCCCATTTGTGATATTTTGTAATTTTCTTCCGAGATCGAATTTTTATAAGTAATCGTGTGTATTCTGGAGTAAAAGCTGATATTTCCGAGGAAGCGCTCATATTTGCATGTATTTCTATCCTAAGTGCATTTAGGTTTAACTGAGGGTTCTACATAATGCTAATGAAGATTAACCGGCTTTACAGATACATTTTTAATTAAAGCGTGTTTCCCATTTTTTCCGTCTACAGCTCATAAATCCACTTAAAAATAATTCGCAAAGCTTTGAAGATGTTCCTGAAACATCGTTTAAAAACTCGTCATATCCGACGTATTAAACATGTAAATTTAAAAAATCTAAAAGTTGCAGAGTGGCCAGGAGGGCCTCGGCAAGGCCACACCACCTGGGCCCGGCGCCCTTAACAGGCCGGGGTAATTTTCCTTCGACGCGTTTCGCGTGCCTCCCAAAAGGCGTTTTTCTTCATTAGACGGCTTAATTTTTCCTCACTGCATACATAATCAATAAGCCTTCTTTTTCTTCTGCCATAATTTTCATATTTAATTTATTTCTAATTTGAATGTTGAATTATGCATTCTTTCAGGGTGTTTCTTAGACCCGATGCATATTCAGCGTGCTCTCCTCTGGAGGGGTGGCCATCTAGTTCCAGCATAGGGGCAACCGGAGCCGACAAGTCTGTAACATTTTAATATTTCCAATAAGCCTATTATAGTTCATGTTGTAACTACTATGTTTGTTTTACTTGAAACTACTCTATTCCTACTTTTGTTATGATTATCTCAATCTCCATTGGTCGCACCATATTTTAGATAATAACATTACTATTATATAATAATCCAGTACACGGTTAGTCATACGTGAAAGATGTATTTGACTTTTTGAAGTGAGTACTTGTTTAACCGCATGCGAGTGATTTTCAAGGTCTCATCATTTTATAACATTTTCGTCTCGCAAGTGAGATAAAGCATATAACATATATGAGGGAGAGAGAGAGAAACAGAGATCGATCGAATCGAATACAGCTTTGACTTGGGCAACGATTCCCCACAAGTGTTCTAAATCGGAAATCAATTTTGATATAATAAGAAACAGAGATGGCGATTGCAACTTTGAGTTGGGCAACGATCCCTTGAAAACGATTTAAAAACGATCATGACAGAATCGGAATTAACCAGAATACAATATTACTTATGCATATCCTGCTAGATATCTCTGGATTGGGCTTTCGAATCTGATCCAAATGAAGATGAATTTTTTGCGGAGGATGCGTCCTTGCCACTACTTCACTTTCTTCATAAGAAATTCGGTTTAGATAACGATCGGAACATTGCCAAGACTAAATCAGGAACGATTGACGCTATATTCTCGAGAAATCTACACCATTTAGAATCACCAACATATGTGTCAACCTTCAGTTACCATAAAGCCAATATATACAATACCTCTCTCTCTCTAACCTCTCTCTTTCCCTCTCTCACGCTCTCAATGAATCGGTAAAGATCAGGTAAAAATCAGGCAATTATCTATGAAAAAGTCAAATACATCTTTCACGTATGACTAACCGTTTACTGGACTATTATATGATAGTAATATTATTATTATATATAGTAACAAATTTGTTGCACAAAAATCAAGGTGTGCTTTAAATGGATAAAGTGACAATATGCAAGTCTCTCCATATGCAAGTTTTCTCATGATATGAATTTTAACTAAGGCAAACTATTTCAATCGAATTTATAGTAAAAAAAAATTAAATAATTTTTCGCCCACAACTAAATAATCGTTAAGAGCCAGAAAACGCTAACAGGCGCTATTGGTTTTTTTTTTGGTACGTAACAGCTCCCAAAAAATATTGCTACTACCTAGCTGGTCGTTTAATTAGCTCCTACTTAACATATCGAAATATGTTGAACAATATTTTAAAGTATTGGGTTTCGCTGCCGGTGCACGAGTGCCCCGATTGCCCCCATTCTTGCGATAGTAGGGGTTGCTTCTTAGTTATCTATGTATGATATGAGCACCAGTGGGTGTCTAAGTCCTCATACACGGTCATCATTGGGTCGGTCTGCGGAAATCCTTCTTCCTTGGCGTCTTTCGCGCCGCGACTCCCGAATATAGCGGTGCTTTAAATTGTATGAAACATACATGAGCTCTGCCCTCCCTGAATATATACCGGGCCGTAGTTTACAAATGAATACAGCTATTGAACTTACTTATAATATCAATGTGCTTTTCGTCCTCGTCTCACGCGGTGCCCGCCGACCGTTCCTTGTCTCCTATTAGGAACCAAATCTAAACCTCTTTCCAACGGCCATACAGAATGGCCATATTAACTTGATAATTAGGTATGTTATCCGACTTGCAGATGAGCGAAGGCTTGGTGGATGGAATAAAAAGTGTTTTGCCCCCTCTTTGATGCAAGATACCGCGGTATAAAATTGGGAAGGGTGTCTTTGATGGCACATTCAGGCGTCGGTCGCGTCGTCGTCGGGTCCTGGTGGCACCGTGGACGCCTTCGCCTACGGGCGGCCTCCTCCAGGTCCCCCCAGGTATCCAAACTCGCTTATCAGCGCATCTAATATCAATATTCCAGTACACGTGTATTTTATCCCCCATTAAATCACCATGGTTTATTGAAAATCAGTTGTGACCAGCAGGATTTGAAGTGCTTTCTTGATATCTGTTAAATCAGTGCCAAATAAAATGTGATTGTGTCCTCAATTATTATATAATTAATTGCCACTTTGAAATTTCGATTAGTAAGTTGACGAAGCGTGAAAGAGTGGGGTTATGTGTTGCGTTTTACACACGAGCGGTCGCCATCTTGGGAGATGCTGTAGCTGTACATATCTGAATCGGTACTGATCTGAAGTGACCTTGGAATGTATCTGCTTCTATATAACGCCGCCAGATGATGCCAGTAATTTTAAAAATAACAGCGCACCATGCATCCGCGTTAGCATGTCAACTATAATGTATAAAACAATTTTAGGTATTGATTTAGCAACAAACTCAGACCATTCACTTCTTTGTTGTTGACTGAACAGGATGTTTTACTGGCTCAAATCTCCAATAGCCTTCAGGTGGTGCTAGGTATTCACTGCCTTAGTAACAGCAATGTACTTGAATTATCGCTTGTATCGGTGCTCCTCGCAATGAAGGATCTCTGAATCGCACATTTAATGTTGTGCTGTTCGGTCCAGAGCGAACTCATCATAGTTCCTGATTTTATCGTATCCCAAGCCAGTGCATTTCTTGTACACCGGACTTATTATGATTTATGTTTGGATGATTTTTACTATCATTTTTTCTGATGCTTCTTCAATATCATATATAGTGTGGGAGATATTTGTTGACCTATCAGCAGCCTTCTGCTTTGCTATTTGGTTGTTCAAAGAATAATTCAAATTTAAATTTTAAAGAAAATTTCAAAATTTTAAATATAAATATTTAAAAATAGCATTGGTTATAAAACCAATGCATTTTAAGCATATTACAGTATTATAATGGATATTATACTCCTTATATATTACCCTAATAACCTAAAAATGTATAATCGAAAATGTTAAAACTACATAATTAAGATCTGATTACAACAATATTTGGAGACCTTTCTGCTATTATATTGCATGTACACTTAAGAAAATATTAGTATTATGAATTATTATTATTATACCAAAATGCATAATAATGATCATACGTGATACAATATAGATATAAATAAGTTCAATAGAAAAGAATGTTAATTAGATACCTCACAAATAGAAATACTTTTTGAGAAGTTAGACGTTTGTCTGCTTCAATTTTTTTCAGTGGGAAAATACGTTTAAAAGAGTTGTTTAAAATGTAGTGCAGATATGTTTTCATTTATACAAGTATTTGGATATACTGATCTGATATACTGATATAAGTATCGTATATTTTAGATTTGAAAATGATGCAACAAGCATCGAATCGTCTTTCTCTATACATCCTATAGTTCTATAGTCATATAGTTCCATACAGTTTCTAAAAGTTTGTTGTATTTGAAGCTATATTAGATTGTTTTGACGAAGGAGTGAAAATTTTTGAATTAGCAAATCCAACAGTAGGAAACATATCGATTTAAAATTAAGTTTTTTTTGTTCTATTGTTGATCACGCTCTAATATCAATTTCAGAGAGATTTTTAGGTCGCAAAGAGAAATATAGCTTTTAACGTGATGCTAGATTAATATCTCAACAAATTTGTTTACTCATTTTTAAGCACGATTTCATATATAATGGGAAAATAAGAATTAATCATGCCCATTTGAATAATTTGACTGAACGTCAAATAGGAGAGCTTTACGTACAGTGGCAGATAAGAATTTCCTGAGCTCATCGATATATTTTGTTATGATATTGACTTGTCTATTGAAAAGCTCTTGGCTAGAAAAAAAATTGTTATAATTTTTTTATTTATCCTAGAATATTCCTCACCATTTTTCTTTCATAATTCCACTTGTCTATTGAAAAGCTATTGACAAGAAAAAAAAATTGTTTTAATTTTTTTTATTTATCCTAGAATATTCCTCACTATTTTTCTTTCATAATTCCACCTTCTCTCCGAACCGCTATCAATAGATAAGAAGATAAAAAATAAAAAAGTTCCATTTTGACAGCCAATATCTTGGAAAAACCTCGGTAAATATAATTAATACATAGACGACTTTATTTATTCTTACTATTTTTTAAAGCTTATTGGGAATTATATTGGAAATACTTTTTTTCACAAATTTGGATATTATAAACAACGTATCTGCCAAATAAATACCTCTCTATATAAATATTTGATTTCATGTTAGGTATTTGGCTTGATTCGAACATAAAAAAGTTGCTTAATAAACAATGAAATTTATTTTATAACAGATGACATAATAACGGTGATAACAAATAATACATTTCGTTTAATGCATAAGATTATAATTGTCCAATGAAGCCTTTTTGAAAAGATGATAATATTGTCCTTTTCATATATTTTACTAGTTAGTGAGCCCTCACAAAAGAAAAGTCCAACAATTATTTTATTGGATTTAGAACCATGCCAAATATTGAAACCGCACTTAAGGTCGGTTGACGAACTTGCAGGGCGTTCTCTTAACTAATATTAATGATTTTTTTTGTATTATTCATTCCCGAATTTGAAAAGTTTGTCTCGTGGTCCATTATCTATTTCGAAAATTATTTAAATTTTGTCTACAGTAATTATTATACCAAAAATAAAGTCTTCCTTCCAGATCACTTGATCTGGTCGGTACTTTTAAGGATAATGCTTGTATTTTTTTTAAATCCTAAGGGCAATGCTATAAGATAAAGTAGAGTTCTTGACAATATCTCCCATAAAATTCTCATATTTTAAGGCATACTCAGAATATCCAGTAACTGCAATTTCTACTTTCTCACTAATTATCCAGTTATTTTTTATCCATTTTCTAGTGAAAACTGTCACATTGCTTCAAAATTTTCGCCAGTTTTAAAAAATATCGAAGACCCGGCCGAACGCGACGGCCGTCGATATGTCTGTACAGGGTAAGTCTCTTAAGATTGACACCCCCCTTATCTCACTTATCCTTTGCCGATTTAACTCATTCAAAAAAGTGGCCGCGGTTTTTGATGAATTTTTATAATCTGAGCACGGATATTAAAAATCTCGTAAGATATACAGGGTGGAAAATAAAACATGATTTTTTTAAATGGAACACCCCGTATATTTTTATACGAAAATAATATCCTTAATTTTCTGAATAAAAAAATATCTATTTGTTATATAATCACTCCACCTGTTCGTGAGATATTACTAAAAACTTATAACATTACGGGTGTCAATTATAAAACAAAAAACATATCAAGATACCTCTGGAAACAATGCCATTTATTGAGATAATAAATAAATAATATATAGGTGACAATAACAGTAACGAGTAATAACAATAAACAATATAAGCCTAATAAAAACAAATAAAAGTCAATATTAATACAGTAACACAATAGAGTAACACAATTTTATTTATTTACACGTAACGTAATTAAATATTTTCCACGTAACCACCACCATTCTGAATACACTGCCATCGCTTTATAAAATTGCTTCTCACCCTTTGAAATATATCACCATTTTGGTTTAATTCCTCAATTTTTTAACGTATGCATTCTTTTAACTCATTCATATTATTAAAAACCCCAGTTTCGTATATATCTTGTTTTATCGTACCCCAGAGAAAAAAATACATAGGTGTTAAGTCCGGACTTTTAGCGGGCCAATGTATAACACCGTGCCTTCCTATGCAGACGTTCCTTGCAGAGTGTGGTGGTGCTCCATCCTGCTGCCAAATAACAGATCTGTTGTCCACTAAATTAATATTATCTAAATAATTTTCAACTGGATGTTGAAGAATATCCACATAACGTTGTGCATTTAAGGGCCCATTTATAAATACAGGACCTACAATAGCATCCTTGTGGATGCCACACCACACGTTTACAGTTTGGTATCCTTGTTTTATTATTTTTTTTACAATATGTGGATTTTCCGCTGCATAATGTGCATTTTTTCTGTTAAAAATTCCCACAGTAGAAAAACTGCTTTCGTCAGTCCAAAAGACATGACTTAGAAACTCATCATCTTCCTCTATTCTATCAAGTATGTCTCTGCAGAAGGTTAACCTGTCTTGAAGGTTGTTGTCGTCTAAATATTGAACGGGCAAAATACTATATGGTTTAAAATTATGGCGATGTAATATTTTTATCACACTTCTTTGTGATATATCCAATTCTATTGCTGCGGCATAGGATGATTTGGATGGATTTTCAGCAAAATATAATAACGCGTTAAGTTCTGTGTCTTCTCCTGTTTTTGTTCTTCGCCTTTCCCTTTTCTTGTCTCTCAGAGATTCGGTATTCCTAAACTCTACATAAATGTTTTTAAAACTATTTTTGGAAGGAGGTAGCCTTTCTCGAAATAACCTAACATACTCCCTCCGAGCAAGAGACTTATTCTTGTTGCACTGAATATAAATGTCGAGTAACTCTTTTCGCTCTTCCAATGAATATACCATTTTCAAAATAACTTGCTTCTTTACGAACACTACGTATTTTTTACGCTAATATCTAAGAGAGTGAACTACTATCTCACAAAAAACTGGATGACATCTGTCAACAAATAAACAATGCAAATATGCATTGTTTCCAGAGATATCTTGATGTTCTTATTTTATAATTGACACCCGTAATGTGATAAGTTTTTAGTAATATCTCACGAACAGGTGGAGTGATTATATAACAATTACACATTTTTGGATTCAGAAAATTAAGGACATTATTTTGTTCTAAAAATATAGGGGGTGTTCCATTTAAAAAAATCATGTTTTATTTTCCACCCTGTATATCTTACGAGATTTTTAATATCCGTGATCAGATTATAAAAATTCATCAAAAACCGTGTCTACTCCTTTTTGAGTGAGTTAAATCGGCAAAGGATAAGTGAGATAAGGGGGGTGTCAATCTTAAGAGACTTATCCGGTACATAGTATCCTTCTCTTAGTATCAAAATGCTCTTAGGAGCATTTTCGGCATACAACATATTATCATATTTTTCGGAATGGGAGAAAACCATTTTCTTTATTTACATAGTTGTGTAAATAAAAATTGTAAGGTATGAAACGAATCAATTACTAGTGGAGTGGAACGTAATAATATAATTTTCTAAGATTCTAATAGACTGACCATAATTATTGCATATACTGCCTCCTGCGTGACCGATAATATTAGGAATATAGATCAGGAAAATAATTGGATGAAATTGAAGCCGTCGGCAACTATCGCTGGGGCATTAGCAAAATTGTTTATAAATATCCACTAATACAATCACTTAACTTAGATCAATGAATTGGAAATGAATACTAGGGATGTTATGATTTCATGCATTTAAACATATCTTGTTACTACACTACTATAAATGCTACTGAATAATGTTAAGGGTTGATAACCAGGTGTATCATTAAAGGATTACGAATTAGGTGGCGATGATTTAAAATGTAAAAGAGTGTGATGTTTAAGCTGACAAATTATGTTATAAATATTTCTACACTTACTTACTTTAGTGGCGGCTAGTGGGTTCTGGAATAGGAGGATAGAAGCGCTTTTTGCAAAAATCACCGATTCAGCTACATATGTTCCTTTGCCCGAATGGTGGAAAAATGTTTTCATTACATTTAACAAAAATATAAGGCATTTAGAAATTTTTGTAACGCTTTATTGCAAAACTAAATTTAAGCGACGAGCTAAGCAGTGAACAAAAGCAATGACATTAAAGAAGTGGTTTGTGACGCCACTTCTTTAATGTTTGCCTACAAACCATTTAAATGTCCGAAAATTACAATCGCGCCGTCATAGCACCGAACGACCAATTTTAATTTATAATTATATCGTTCCAGAGCAAGGTAAATGAGATTAAATGTTTTAGCTGCACGATCTGCAGTAATCTGCAACCTAATGAACCGGTTTTAAATGAACCCAAAACTCAAGTTCCGTTTTTCGGTAAAAATAGACTTACATTTGCAAGATCCTGATTTTAAATTATCGTTAAATAATTTAATTTTGGAACCGGTTAATAATAATTGCAAAATATTCGAATTTTGAACGAATATTGAATTAGAGTTCGGGTGCGAAATATGTGTATGGAAAGTAAATCGGTGCCAAACGCACATACGGAATGTAACAGTTGCTAGAGCTTGATGCGCGTTATTCACTACGAAATTGCAGCAATAACGCGAATATGCCGAATGTTTTTCCGAGTTTAGATACACTATGCCCTCCCGTCTAATAAAAATATACAAAAAAAGCGATAGTGCAAATATGTATATTGCACAAAAAGAAACAGATAATATACGAGTGATATATTTAGTGCGATGACTCATGTCTAATTGCATTTGGTTGAATACTTTTTACATTTTGTCATAGATTATGATTCTCTTAGGTTATTTCTGGATAGGTTCTCCACTTGATAGACGGACCAATGACTTTTTCTTACTCCCCCCGGCTATGCCGATTTTCCTTTTGTTTAATGCGGTAGGCAGTGTACAGGGTCAAAGTTCAGCCTACTGAACTTTAATCTTGTACTTGCCTGAAATTGCTTCAATCCTTGACAAAGCATTTTGATGATTGAAAAGTTGGTGCCAAATTTGCTATTTTTGGTGAACAATCATTCGACGAAATTATAAAAATTGATGTAATACTCAATAATTGTGGCCATTTTAGTTACATCTCAAAGTTGTCTTTCATTATATAGTATTGGCATTTGTAGGACCTAAATTATTTTGTTACATTTCGTTTGCGCGATTAGCACCAATTCACATTGGTGGTACAGATTTCGCACTCGAACTCTGATTGGTTTTAAATTCGAATCTAACCAATGGAATTGCACTGGTTGCCAAATACATATACGGAATGTATAAATGCTTTGAGCACCGACGTTAAATTAAAACTGTGCTATTCGTTAAAAGGATTTCTCATATTTACCATATTGTATATTGGCCTGCTTTATTGTAGAGACCAAAATAGCCTAGAGAAAGTTCAAAATGCCTGCATAAGATATTGTTACAATCTTCGTTGATCATATTACAAAAAAAAATTATGATTCTAAGATACTTATACTAAGAAATTTATGAATCTAAGATGACAGATACTAACTTCATTTAGTATGTCAGATATAAAATCAATTCTATACAGTTATCCTCATATCTATTATCAGTATTTAGATCCCCAGGTTCTGATTCATTAGAACTACTACTAGAAAAAAAATTTTGATATAAACTCTATATAACATATTAATTCGTTGAAAGTTTCTAAGGTGTCATAATCCGGTTTAAAAACCATTTAATTGATATTCTAAAAGGGTCATTTCATTTAAATATAATCTCTAAAAATTCAGTAAGCAAGGTTTGGTTAAGTCGAAATTGATCTATCTTTTCTACAGTTGAGACCTCCCTACTACAATCGAATTGTTTTTGAATGCGCAAAAAACATTGTTTCTTTTTTGCAATTAAAATATTTAATTGTTGCAGCTTTTTTGCGGCCATCCTGTATAATAAAATAAAATGAAAATAAACTATACAATGAACATCTGAATTTACTGTTATCATTATAATTATACTTATTAGTAAAAATACACTGTGATAAATAACGTGAACTATAGACGTAAAAGTATATAAATTAAATACATTTGGTGTGACTACTAAGGAATGTGATCCACTGATATCCGCAGGAACCATTTACTCGGGTTACTGTTGTGTATGCAAAAGTAATAATAAATCTTACTATATTTTTATACCCGTGCTTAAGCGTTTGGATACGTAGAAAACATAACACTTGAATAACTATTGTTTTTACCCAAATATGCTTAGGCTAAGCATATTTGGAAAAATAGGGGAAAGTGTTGCCATAGTTGTAATTTTCTCACCCTTAATATTTCTTGGGTCGCTGAACATGAATCGGAACTTTTCTGACAGAAATTTTGCCGAGAATCCCTTTTTTTGCAAAAAAATCAATATTTTGGCCCTTTTTCGGTTTCTCTCCTATATCTCAAAAACTATGCGTTTTATCGAAAAGGTCATTCTATACAAAATTAAAATAGACAAAATTTCCTACACGATAACGTATTTCATTTGTTTCTATGGCTTATCGTTCGGCCGCTAGAGCGTCCTGGAAAACGGTCAAAATCCAAAAAGGAATGAAAATATTACGATTTATGGCAATTTACGTGCGATTTCCGTGAATACAACGCATGTTGACCATGTATGCTATCACAGTTTTGAAAATAAAGAAAATATTTCAGACAAATGAATAAAATAAACATAATTGCACCACAAATTCATACATGAAAGAGTACGTAGTCGAAGGAATGTGGAAATTTATAAAAAAAATAAAAATAAATGGGTTTACAGTAAAAAAATAAACTAAAATCAGTAGTAGCTGCAACTTGTAAGTGGTGGCTTCATGCACACAGCTTCAGTTAGGTCTCATTCTGCTGAAAAGTGAAAATAGTATTATAGAATGGATTCATTGACTGATGGTGGTGGTAAGGAATTTTCAGATTATTTATGTACCTATTTAGTTCTGAAAAAGGGAACTTTTCATACCTTGCGGTGTCAGGGAAAACGTCACCCTCGTCTTCAATCATTACCCTGGTTTGTTTATCTGGTAGCCTTCTCTTTCTTCTCTTTAAGAGGAATATAGTCAAGGTCATCTGTAAAGAACAGATATAGGATGGAACTATAGTAGATTACTAAAGTTATTGGTACATATTTAGGAATCGTTCATGTCCAAATGCTTCCTCTAGGTCCGAGTCTTTCCTTCCATCGACATTCACCGAGTCACCGGCACGTTACCACGGGAACCCTCCCACATAACGCAGCTGCATTTGCGTGCACAAGTCTTAGTGCAGGAGGAACATAGTCAGAGTCATCTGTAAAGAACAGATAGGAGGTAACTATAGTAGATTGCTAAAGATATTGGTACATATTTAGGAATCGTTCATGGTCAAATACTTCCTCTAGGTCCGAGTCTTCACTTTCATCAACATTCACCGGGTCACGGGCACGTTCCCACAGGAACCCTCCCACATAACGCAGCTGCATTTGCGTGCACAAGTCCTAGTGCATCTGCAGTTCACCAAGTTCAGCAAATCTCAGGGGAAGCAGGGCCTAAAAGTGTGGTGATTGGTTCCAGCCCGTTGTTGGTCTTCTTCCAACCCGAATCTTTGGCAGGTAATTGAACCCCCATCCATTGCTGCACTTGTACGTAAACTATGTAGCTGTGCTGTGTGGCTGCAGGTGCTGATGGTGGTAGTGCAGCTATATTTGAGGAGTCCCTACTTTCTTATAACATTATAAATCTCAGATGGTCCAAAGAAGGTGCCGTCCTCCCTGTGTAGCAATACACTGAAACAAGGAATCGTCTGTTGCAACACTTTACTGAATAGGATAGAGAACGGTTTGCATGTGTTAAGTTACTATGTTATCTAAGGAATAGGGAAATTTATTAAAAAAATAAAAAGAAATGTATGTGCAGTAAAAAAAACTAGAAGCATTTTTATCACTTTTTTGGATTTTGAACATTTTCCAGCGCATTCTAGCGACAGAACGATCGGCTACAGAAAAAAATAAAATTCATACAAAATGTTGAAAATTTTATCTACTTTAATTTTGTGTAGTTTTAATTTTGTGTACTTTTCGATAAAACGCATACTTTTTGAGATAGAGGCGAGAAACCAAAAAATATGCCTAATTTTTTTATTTTTTTTTTTCAAAAAAAGTTCCGGGCAAAATTTCTGTCAGCAAAGTTCAGATTCATGTTCAGCAACCCAAAAAACATAAAAACACAAAGGATGAGAAAATTACGACTATGACAAAACTTTCCCCCATTTGCCTTTCCTTTTCCTAATATGCTTAGCCTAGTGACAAATCATAATTTAATTGTTGTATTTTTATCACTATTCAAATAATATGCAATAGTCAAATCAGGCTCGAAACTAAACCGAAAAAAGCACTTTATAAGCTTCATATGCGTTATAAGCTTCATATGTTCGTTATTTTTCTCTGTAGGAAAATAGCTCAAGAGCTCAAAAAGACGATGCTCAATTGTTAATAATTTTTTTATCTCAATCAGCGTTAACAATGCCGCCAGTTAGCTAATTTAAACCATTCTGTACCTCTAGTCATAACAAAGTTAACCATGATTCACACTTAATTTGGATCAGTCTGTATATATAATAAACAAAACTTTCTCTAATTTCGTTGAGCTTCACACCCTAAGGAGGTAAAGTAATGGTGTAAATGAAGCAGAAACAAAATTTAAATATTATCAGATCGCGAAGTGCGAACAATAAAGCCGTCAACTTTATGACTAATGAACGTGTTTCTTTCACAAGTTCGTTGTTATGTGGAAGTCACTCAGAATATACTTTTAGATAGGCATCGGAAGGTGAAAATCTATAGGTGGTGGGCTGGGTTCCCTCAAAGTCATTTGTTTCAGCTCGTTAGTCTGCTTCGGTTTTTTGAGGCAAGTTAGATTTCACTTGATAAAAAACTAATTTTTTCGGCTACCACGCAAATACTGTTTGAGATTAAAATTTACAATTTCAGTGAAATACTAATTAACTTTTTACTGGAATAAAGTAATTATATTCGTTATTTCACCAGCCTTAATATAAGCATTTAATACAAGCATCCGCTATTAAAGATTAGTTACAATTTCTCAAGTTAGTTATCCGAAGTAATATTACAATTAGATGTTTATTATCCAGCAAATAATTTATATCTAAAAACAAATGTTTCATTATATTGTTATTTGCACTTTGGCTACATATTTTAATTAAGGAAATTGCCACCCTTTAAGCAACGAGTGTGAGAATAGTTATTCTGGTGTATAAGTGGATAGTTTCTCATTATTCATTAAAAAATCATTCTGTACCACCAAAACCGTTGACTGATGTTTTGAAATATAATTAGGTAAGTTTATTTGAAGACAAGTCTTCATCTGGGTTGGTGATTATTTCTTCAGCTTGAGGATTTATGCCTCGGGGGCATTTGAGAGGATTTCGGCAAAACTGAAATTTGTCAGTATTAATTTGGGAGCTGGGGAAATCTTCTCAGGTGATATAGACTAATTACCGTTCAATTACTGCCATTTAGTGCTATTGAGTTCGTTGAATTTTTCGTGGATATTGTTGTTTTTTGTGTTTGTAGATTATTACCTTACATTATTCCACATTTTTATTGAACAATACGTCGTATTATTATAGTTTTATTTTTATTGTTGATAGTGTATATTTGTAGGTTATAAGTTCGGTAAGTTGAAGCGTTTATAACTCTGTTCTACGTTGTATTAATAAAAATCTTCCTAATGCTACTCTTACTAAACATAGGTTTGTATGTTGTTAACATTGGCTTGTAATTGGCTTGATTATTACAATCGTATACACAATAGTTATTTATGTAATCAGTTAATATAAGTGTGAGGTCACTCGAGTTACATAAAATCATTTCCTAACGTGTTACATACATATTTTTTTAAACATGGTATTTCTTAACTAACTTCATGACACAAAAGTTTGCCATTTTAAAGGACAATGTATTCCCATAGCAGCGGAGGTACAAGTACTTTTTCTTGCTCTAAAGCGTTAGAAAAAGTACTTTTGTCCAACACTTTCATATAAAGAGATCTTTATTTATGAGATTTTGAAGGTATAAAGTGGCCCATAAGTCACTAGGGAGATAAAGTATACTTTAGATATCTTAAGAAAATCTACAGACTCGTCACTTCCTAATAAAACAATATATTATATTCTATTTTGACAAAAAACGTTACTATTACTATTTTTCTGTTTTTGTATTTAAATTTAATAAAATTCTTATGGTTTCTTAGGTGCTTTATTTTATTATATTTAATATGTATTTATTTAAGTATATTTAATATGTATTTTTTGGCCTAATTCTAACCAAGCAACGAATCGGAGATTTATATTTAGAAGATGGACGAAATGATTCACTGGGAGACAGGCTTCTTGCCCAGGGGTCTGTCAAGGTATTTTAAATTTAGACAAATAACAGGTATAGACCACGGTAAAAAGGATACATAAACAACAGAGGTAAAGACATTGAGGGATGGAAAGCTAACCTGACCTAAATGTTTATTTTAGTTTCATGTACAAAACGTAACAGGCAACCTGTTACGGATTTTTTATTTATTGCCAAGAGACTTAATATGTTGAAGGGTGTTGATATTTTCCAATTCATTAAACTGTTTTACATTTGCGATGATTCTTCAATATATTTTTTGCAGCCTAGAAATATATGATCAGTCTGCCACTTCGTTGCGTTGCTCGCATAAGTTTGAGTCTAAAATTCCGATTTTATGTAAATGGAAAGAGTAGCAGCCGTGACCAAACTTAAGTCGACTTATAGTAGATACATCTATCTCTTCGCGTGTAGTTAATGCAATTATTGTACCAATGGTCTATGGGTAGATCTGGATGTATTAATGTATATCTGGTCGTATTTGTGAAACAAATTTCTTACCGGCGGTGTTCTCACTGTTTTCCAAGTCTTTCTTTGGACCTGACTATAGAATCTTCTAAAGGCATAATAACTTCCATTTTCTGTCCCATGGCTATACTTTCTTTGGCTAATAAGTCTACTTTTTCGTTATGTATGAGCCCTATATGCGCCTTTACCCAAACAAATTTTAAAACGAAATTGCTTTGTGACATGACACTAATTAATTGTATAATTTGGATAATATATGGGTTGTCAAAAATTTAATTTATGTCTGGATTTTCTAGACTTTTTAAAAGTGATAATGCATCGGTCAGTATATCCGCATTTCGGTAATCATTTTTTCTTATGTATTCTAAAGCCTTTACCACTCCTGTTGTTTCCGCAGTATATATTGTTGTGTCCTGCTCTAAGGTATATTTACAACTGCAGTTGTGTGTAGGATCAAAAAATTCACAACCTATCCCAGATTCATTTTCTGACGCATCCGTGTATATATATAGAAATTAATTCTTATAGTTAGTTGTTGAGTTAGAAGCGGTATTCAGTTAATTCAGTTAGAAAACAATAATTGACAAAAACAATCTAACCTAAACCTCTAACGTAATCATCGTGATAAAAATGAAGCGAACAGACTGATAGTCATAAATTGACTAACAGGCTTTCCTATCTACAGGTTTAAAATCCAAGCCTTACGTCTATCAATAAGTTCCTTCTCGCCATATTTGTTTTCGATGAAAACACGATGCATTCCTTGTTTGGTGGATACATAAAAAATTAATTAGAGTTGATTTTAATCCAGAATGAAAGCTGGGGTACATAATAATATTGATTCATATAGTGTAATAAAAAAAAGTCAAAAAAGCACGCAATATGTAGCCAGTGGAGGGTTCAGGGGGACAGGGGACAGAGGGTTCAGTTTATTTTAATCCAGAATGAAAGCTGGGGTACATAATAATATTGATTCATATAGTTTAATAAAAAAAAGTCAAAAAAGCACGCAATATGTAGGCAGTGGAGGGTTCAGGGGGACAGGGGGACCCCCCCCCCGTCGTTTTCGTTTTTGTCGAATTTTTCATGTTTATTTTCTTTTTATGTAACTAATTTTATAATTATTGTATCCAATTATGCAGTCCTTCTTAACAAATATTCATCATCTCCTTCATATTCACCATTCTCTCTTCAAGTGACATTGACATGAAATTTTCAAAATTCAGTAAGTCTCTAGTAGGTATGAATATACAGAAAATAACTATATCTACTTAGTTATTTTCTATATTGTCATAGACCTACTAGAGACATACTAAAGCACTCTGTAAACAAACGCATATGGCACAGTAATTAATTTGCTCATAGATCTGTAGGTGGCGTACGTATGTTGAAATGCGTATAAGCATTATAAAGTAATGTGGGTCCATTTTTGGGTGAAACATATGATAGTACCGACGATGACGACGACGACAACGACTACGACGACAACGACTGAGTTTCCACACCAAAACACTTACACTCCGCTCTACGCGCATTTCGCCAACCAAGTTGGCACCATCTGGAGACCATTAAAACTAATCTTAAACTAAGAAACTACCCTGTTTATACATCAATTATTTTCATGGTTCAGTTAGGTGCGAGGAAAATTGTCACGGTTCAATGCACTGCTCTCCAAGTAATGCGTAGAGCGGACTATTCACACTATTTTTACATTTTCTAATTTATATGTTCTCAAATGCATCCAGCTGCCTACTATTGTTTGCATTTCTAACTAATCATAAGTTACCAACGGAGTCATATGCTCTTTAAACCTAGTATTAATTGATAGTCTCGTTTGTCTTGTTGATACAATTTCGTATATCCACGACCTTTCATTTGTATCAATGTTATCCTTTGTAGTGCCTAAAAGTTATAATTTATTACCCGATCAATAAATAACTGCTATACCCACGTTACTGAAGAACTTACTCAAACCAGCGGTAAACCGTATGTCGGAATATCGGTTAATCCATGGTACTTGCGCAGTAAGAACTTCCGGATTTGAATTAGGGATTCAGCTGCCAAGCAATTAAAATTGGCAATAAATCTCTGCCGTTCGGTCTTCGGCAAAGGCCTTGGTTGACTTAAAATGCCATCGGCGTTTCGCGATTTTGAGTTTCCCATGGCTCTCAGGGAAGCCAGAAGTGGTACCTGGGGACAGTTTTATGAGGCTGTGGGCGCCATCGCCGAGGTGCGCCCGACCTTGTGCCGCTCACGTACTTCGATATAGATTTATTGTACGTGTGTACTTGTCCATCCGTCTTCTGGCTATTATGCACCTCGCATAGTAATACAATGATATAAGTGGGATTTTCTAGGAGCGTTTCGGAATATGTGATTAGGTACCGCTCTTCTGCTTAACCGTTTTTTCCTGTTACGCCACGTAGAGCTGCCTATATTTCTATAGAATTGAGCTGACAGTGATTGAGCATGAAAATCCCTGGAAATGGGAGGCAGACATCGTGTCAACTTCTCACAATAACTATTTAATATTCAAAGTTGATACAATAATTTCTAAAATTGCCGTTGCTTTAGGAAATGGTACACGTTTGTTCTGCATTTTGGATTTCTTCTTCAATTCATAAAGCTATAATATCAGCCATCTCCGTGCCTGCCAAAACAGCAAGTTACTTTCTTCGGGACTACGTGTTGTATCTTAAGTAAAGAGTTAAATTCAAAAGTAAGAGTGCTGATTTTCCGGTACTCGGGGGTTTAAGATGCCCTTTTTCGACGACCGGTGACGCTTGCAGCGACTAACCTGACAGTAAACGTTGCTACTATAATAATTAATTGTTACCTAATTCCTCTCTCTACAAAAATATACGTTCTTTATTACAAGCTTTTATATATATATATATATATATATATATATATATATATATATATATATATATATATATATATATATATATATATATATATATATATATATATATATATATATATATATATATATATATATATATATATATACCTATATATATATATATATATATATATATATATATATATATATATATATATATATATACCTATATATATATATATATATATATATATATATATATATATATATATATATATATATATATATATATATATATATATATATATATATATATATATATATATATATATATATATATACCTATATATATATATATATATATATATATATATATATATATATATATATACCTATATATATATATATATATATATATATATATATATATATATATATATATATATATATATATATATATATATATATATATATATATATATATATATATATAGTTTTTTTGTGAAAAACTATATATATATATATATATATATATAAAATAAACGTGTACCATAATATATATATATATATATATATATATATATATATATATATATATATATATATATAGTTTTTTTGTGAAAAACTATATATATATATATATATATATATAAAATAAACGTGTACCATAATATATATATATATATATATATATATATATATATATATATATATATATATATATATATATATATATATATATATATATATATATATATATATATATATATGTATATATATATATATATATATATATATATATATATATATATATATATATATATATATATATATATATATATATATATATATGTATATATATATATATATATATATATATATATATATATATATATATATATATATATATATATATGGTTTGTTTATTCGAGTCAAATCTTGCAACTAAATTTTAAAGCAGTTATCTTTAAAATGATTGAGTTGCAATTTTGGATATACATATATACATATAGTTTCTATAACAATGCATGGTTACTTAAGTGACATAATTCTAAATCCAATATGGCGGACCGCCCAAGATGGCGGACTAGTTATTTTTATGCACTTCGATATGGCTATCAAATATAAGGGTTTGCTCAGAAAATTGTGGCGTACTATGTTTTTTATGCACCCCTATAATATGTATATCCAATGATCGGGTTCAAGGGGAAAAATTATAAAGGCAGAAAACAAGATGTCCGCTATACCAACTTTAACAAATTAAAACTCGGCAAAGGTCGGTTAGCGATTGTTTGGTTGTGCTCCAAATGTTGTAGGGACCGCCGAAATGGCGGATCTAAGGTGGCGATCAAAAACTTAGTTGCTCCAAGTGTTCACCTTATTCAACTTAAGTCTGTGAAATTTCCGGCAAAATATAGTCAGAGAGCACAAATCTGTCTTCCATCCGTATAGACTTCGGTAAACACGGTGTTCACCTTATTCAACCCAAGTCTGTGCAATTTCCGGCAAAATATAGTCACGATACTGCTGAACAAAGGTTACCAAATGTTACCAAATATATTATGCTGTGCTTTCACAATACACAAAATGCAGGGGAGTACCTACTGTCGGCCATGCAGCCGTTCAGCCTATTTAGGCTGAACGCTCTTCGCTGGTCAATCGTACGTGGCCTTAAGTCACCTTATTGAAGTACTAGAGGGAACTAAATTAACAGGCAAACAACCATGCAACGCATTAAATGAAATGAGCAGAAATAGCTAGTTAGAAATATGTACCGTGTTAACTAAAAAATAAATTAAGAAAAAAAAATATTTAAAAAAAATAGGTAAATAAACTTTTAACTTAAATGGTTCTATATAAAGGGTCCACCATTTTGATTTTTTAAGTTTGAGTTAAAAAATGAATTGACTGGCTTTAATCTCCGCAAAGTTTCAAGTTTAAGACAAATCGGTTCATAAATAGGATAGTTCCCCATTTTGGATACGCCATTTTTATTCTTTAAGTTTGAGACAAAAATTGGAATGAGTGACCTTAAACACTGCAAAGTTTCACGTTTGAGGCAAATCGGTTCATAAATAGGATAGTCCGCCATTTTGGATCTGCCATTTTGATTTTGTTAAATTTGAGTCTAAAGCTGTATTGAGTGACCTTAAACAGCGCAAACTTTCAAATTTGAGACAAATCGGTTCGTAAATAGGATAGTCCTGCTATTTTGGATCACCCATTTTGACATTTTTTGTAATGAAAAAGATATTAAATTGTACTGTCAGCAAAACACTATACACCTACCAAATATACACCTACAAATATCAATTCTTTAGCTCATCGGGAAGTAGTTGAAAAAGCTGTTGCGAGATTTGAAACAAACATAAATAAACAAACAAACAAATATACAAGGGCAAGATAAATAAAACCTTTTAAACTTTAAAGAAAAGAAAGATCTTTAAAGAAGATAAAGAAAAAAATAAACTTTAATTTAAATGATGTCACGAGATTTACATGTGTAGATAAACGAGAATACAATATGTAACTTGATATTGACATAAGTAATTCTAAGAAAAAAATAATGTTTTTTTATAAAATAGCAAAAACAAAAATAATAAAATATTTTTTTTAAAATCTCGCGACAAGCTTTTATATCATATATATATATATATATATATATATATATATATATATATATATATATATATATATATATATATATATATATATATATATATATATATATATATATATATATTGTGTGATGTAATAAATTCATGGGTTTAATTTAATATAAAGTTTATTTTCTTCTTTTTAGAGCATATACATAAAAGCTTGATTTTAAAAATATGTTTTCTATTAATTTATATTAGCCCTTCTTACTCAACTCTTAACTTTCGTTAACTTTCGGCACTAATAACGCCGTTAAAATAGTCGTAGAGCTTAAAATTTAATTAAAATCTAATTTTTGTTGATGTATCAGATACTGATTATTAATTGGAAGGTTAGATCGGTCTAACACAGCAGTTCCCAAACTTTTCTGGACCTTCTGAATCTTTTCCAAGAAAACAAAATGCCATCACCATCTATCGCGTTATGGCAAATATTGAACTAAATTGCATTTTTCTATATTATATTTGTCTATCTATTTATAATCACAGAACACATTCAGCCGTGTAATGCCATAAATGGATACTTTAACAGTAATAGTCTCAAGTAGTACCTTTGAGGAACAGCGGATGATTTACGGCTATTATTGATAATAGTAAAGTAACTATTAATCTATTACTTTCTTATGCAGAAGGTTACAAAAATAGTGTAATTATATCATGAGTCAGTTGCGGCGAATAATTGAATTATCTACAAGAAAGTCAGTTGGTAGTAGTGGATCTCAGTATAGATAATGATCTCACTTTCGTTAGGTAATATAAAAAAAAGCAAAGACACTCCACACGCTGAATTGATCTGAGCAAGCCTATCCAACATAAACGCGCCTCGCGCCTATGTACGTATGCAATAAAATCATACAATATATGTCAACTATGCGACATTACGGTTACTTTGCATATTCATATCGCATATTTCTACACCTTAGTATCATTGTTTACCGAGTCGTAGGCGATAACATTCTCAATTCTTACACCAGGATAATTGGTCGACCACTGAACTGGTGAGATCTGGCATTGTATTAAAATTTGCAATAATAAACAGTCACTTGGACACGGCAGTTACATACTTAATGCCTGTAATTTTCCCGTGACGTGACAATGGCTGGACGGGAATTTCTATTGAGGCCGAAATTACTCTGGAGTGAATTATTAGCCCCACTTTTCTAGCAGCTGCAAATGGTCTTAAATAATTATTATCTGAATATAGTTAGGTACCAATGAAGCCCTGCAATGTCTACAAGATCGTCAAGCAATATTACCACTTTAAGATCCCCGAATACTTCGAATGAAAATTTGTTAATTGATATTAATACATTATCCGATTGGACGTACCAGAACAAATGCTCATGAGCTCTTTGAAAATACTAAAAAATTGGAAGCACGGCTCGAAAAGTGGGTTCTGGTCATCCCCAAAAGACTAGAGATGATCATTTTCTTCGGTTGCAGATTTTACGAAATCGGTCTAACACAGCTGTGAATATACAAAACCTCCGATAAGTTCGAGGAACTTTAAGCGGTCACTTAAATAGTTATCGGATGCTTACTCCATCTAGTGGATCTTCTTGGATCTAACTAGAGGAGCAGATTAACAATAGGGCAAATATACAGGAATCAATCCTTGTATAATTATGTAATTTAAAGCGTCACAAAATAGAATTGGTACTGCACATTTCGTGTAGAACTGATGTTAGAGAATAGAGAAAAACTGATTTCAGATTTAGAATCAGTGCCCCAAATATAGCTAAAATCAGTTCTAAAATCCTAGATATCAAAATTTTTATTGAAGTGAATAATTCTTTAGCCGCATGAGAGTGATTTTTCAAAGTCGCGTCACGACAGATTTTATAACATTTTCGTCTCGCAAGTGAGATCAAGTATACGACAGATATGAAAAAGAGAGAAACAGATATAGCGAATGCAGCGATATTTATATTGGATTCACATCTGCGGAGCAAGAAGCCTTTGTACGTCAGAAATTCCACAAAATGTCACTTATTGACACTGCAGGACTGCCATATGAAACTGTGTTTGTCGAAGGTGTGTTTTATATGATAACAACAAATATTGATGGTTTAGAAAACGGTGCAGTGGGAAAACTAGTGCATATTGATTGTGATGATACAGGTGAAGTCACGATCGCATGATTATATTTTCCGGTTTCACTGAAAGTTGGTGAAAAAATAGGAAAAAAGTTCAGGATATATAAACGCTAATCAAATTAGTAAAGCAGCTATACCAATCCGTAGAAGAGTAGCTACAATACCGGCCCTCAATAATAACAAAACAATCCATGCGAAACGATCACATACAAGTGTTCTAAAGCGGAAAGAAATTTTGATATAATTTATACACGATCATGACAGAATCGGAATTAACCAGCATACAATATTACTTATGTATATCCTGCTGGATATATCTGGATTGGGCTTCCGAATCTGATCCAAATGGACGATGATCTTTTTGCGGAACGTGCGTCCTTGCCACTACTTCACCTTCTTCGTGACAAAACTCGGAATTTTAAAATTCCTAGTTATAAGCCGGAATTTGGAAACAAAATTATTGAATTAATGAATGGATGTTTAAAAATAATACTTATTTATTTTTAAAAATAATTTATTTTATCCCACAAACAATAAAATCTAATTTATAATTTTATGTTTCCTAGTAAACGTTTTTTGTAGTCTTGAAGAAGCTTTTAAATTAAAGCGAAACGTCGACGTAGTGGAAAATGCCTAATTTTGTTTTTATCCTATACCGACGAGGAAAACTTGATTAAATAAATGTAATCATCACAAAAAATGCGTTATCCGCATATAAAACATTATTATTCTATTTGTGAGCTAATAGACAAAACAAATCTTCTTTCGCATCAGCAGCTAAAACTCGTACGAAATAAGCCAATTTTTTTTAAAAAATTCGGGTGGTTCTAGTGATACACACGACTAAAGATGGAAGCCACGTCCTTGTGTTTGACTTAATTTATTGTCTGTTTAACCTTACGGCGATGCGTACACCATTTTCAATAGTTTATTATAATGCGGGACGACATTTAGGAGTGTCCTTGAAGCACGTATGATGTGCGTGGCCGAAGGACCTGCCTCGAATATCGTTCTTTCAATCTCGGACCGTCTGCACTTTTAACTAGTACCGACGGGTACATTGCAAAGTTCAGATACGTGAACCTCACTTTATTTGTATAAAAGTCATGTTGTCTTGTAGATCGGTCAAGTGATTTCTGTAAGGAAAGGCGAATTCATGAATGAAGCTAACGTCATTGTAGAAATAACGCGTAAAATCAAAATAGAAGTGAATAAAATAATAATGTTTACTAGAAATCAATTGATTATCATTTATATTTAAAGTGATTGATTTTTTTCTCGAGAACGGTGCGTCGTCGGCACGGAATAATTCTAAGAGGAGCTTTGTTCCTTGAAATTGAATGGGGAATATAAAACTGAGTTCTATTTTATGAAAAAAAAGTAGGGTGCTACTTTTTTCTTGAAAAATATCCAGTGACATGCTAGCTGCAAAACAAGGAATATCTTTTTCATTGCAAAATGTTCTCCCTCGATGGAAATTAATGCCTACAAAATGTCATTATAACATCTTAGCCGTTTCGCAACAAGCAACAATTAATAAATTTGAGTTTTTTAACCGAACTTTTATATCTATTTCCATAACAAAAAATTTCTCGATATATATATATATATATATATATATATATATATATATATATATATATATATATATATATATATATATATATATATATATATATATATATATATATATATATATATATATATATATATATATATATATATATATATAGCAAATTAGTATTATTTATTATGTAAATACGTGAATAAATTGTCGAAATTGCAATTCGGGACAATTGTATATATATAATTAAATTAATCATAATATAGGTATAATATATATTAAAGATGTCTGAAATAACCTTTATTTAAGAAGAAACAAGACACTTGTAGTGCTGATCAGAATGTATAAATAGAGGCTCCTATAGGAGATATCTCCTATAAACAGGGCAGTAAGGAACTAAGACCTTCACGGGTTTTCATTGCAGGAATCGGTCGATTTAAGGTCATTTAAGAAGAAAAAACCGCGGAGTGTTATTAAATTAGAGGGTGAAAATTGGAGATAGGGGTGAAAACGCACCTTTTACAGTTTTTTCAATATATCTCGCAAACGAAGCAACATTTTGATATACTTTATATAAAACTTTTGGTAGAGAATTGAATTTCGAAATTACTTATTTAAAAAAAATAAAACTTTTTTTAATGCCGAAAATGTTAAAGCTTTTGGGTCTGAGATAGGTATAGGTATTGCTTTACAGAAAAGAATTCGGAGACCAAAACACTTTCACTTCGCTCGACGCGCGTTTCGCCAACCAAGTTGGCATCATCCGGAGACGATTAAAACTCGACGACGACGACGATGGTCGACGACGACGACGACGACGCCGACGACGACGACGACGACTGGTGTGTGTGGAAACTACTCCGAGTGTTATAGTTACATAAAAGGTTCCAGCCCTATCCAGCAGAAAAGAATTCCTTTAAAATGCTGGGTCAAAATATTTTTTGGGTTGAAAACTGACCGAAGTATATATAGAAGTATATATATATATATATATATATATATATATATATATATATATATATATATATATATATATATATATATATATATATATATATATATATATATATATATATATATATATATATATATATATATATATATATATATATATATATAGCTTTTTTTTCAGTTTTTATCCCTCTTATGAAGATATTGTTTTTACTCTCATTTTGTTGAAATATTATTTTACTCAATAAAAAAGGTGTTTCATAATTTATCTAAATAACTATTCAAACAAATGTCTGTAACTCTTATAAAAATAGTTTTATATTTTTATCGCGTTTTTAAACAATCTATATTAACTATCCACTATTTTTTCTGGGTGTACGGCGTCGCTGTTGTTCTTAATTTTATGCTATCCACTATATACACTTATAATACCGTGTGATTTTATTTGTAATATGGATTATAATATAGTTGATGTTTTGCTGGCAAGAAAAATAATTAAATTTTTGAAGTCCTGCATCTTCTCAAAACCTATTGGTCGTACAACACTGTACTTATAAGATTGGACACTAAATGAAGGAAATTTTATCGGATTGAAAAAATTATTTACGAGTTATAACCCAAAAACTAAGAAAGGTCCAAAAATGTCTTTCCCCCAATACGCAGAGAGCACAAGTTTTTCGAAGCTGCAAACATGGTTTTATGGAGCTGATATGAATCCTAACAACATATAAAACAGAGTTACCGGATTTTTTGCGAACTTTTTTTTGTTTAAGACGAATGGCCTAATATATTTATGCATTTTTTTAGTTTAACATGTAAATAACTTTTTTGTAATGAGCGTTTTGAATAATTAAGTCTTAGTTAATGGGAATAAGGTTTTTTTCTAGTTTATGCTTAATTTTCAGACCAATTTCCAAAAAGAAAAAGTATAAAATCCAAGTTTTATGCAATCCAAGAGCTAGCTATCAAAATTCTTACATTAAAAAATAAATCGTTGAAGTCCACACAATACTTAAGTTTAAAAATTTTAGTCCGCCATTTTAAAATCAAGATGGCTGATGAAGCAAGCCGTGGAGGAGAGGGGACTCAGATTTTCGTTGTATACGACATTAGCATTGACCTGTGAGAAATTCAGATTTCTCTCAATTTTTTCATCTGAATATGCTAACATGACTGTACTAATAGGTAAGTATCCGAGTAGGAGTTGCTCCGTCTGTCTGTCTGCTCCTTCTAATAATATATGGGATTGCGCCTGTTCATCTTGGCAAATTGTGAACTGGAGCTGAAGACAATAATTAAGATAGTCAGTATGTGTGAACTTCTCCGCGGTAATTGTGAACGTATCACGGTTGGCTACCCTCCCACGTAGACCAATGCCATCATGCGACCGTCATTATTGCCGCTAGAATTAATTAAACTACCTACAGGGTGGTTGATGACAATTGTCTTATCGCTAACTATGTTATTCTAGCCTGATCAAATGGTGTTCAAAAGGGCCTGTATTGGAACATGAGTCCGGTAGAAGGTTTCTCAAGGGAATTGTTTTTTGGGATGCTGAACATGAATGTGAAGTTTGCAGCCTATATAGTAGCAGTAAATTCAGCAAACTTCAGATTCGGGTTCAGCACCCCCAAAAAATATACAATTCCGCTGAGAAACCTTCTACAGGACTCATTTTACCGAAAAACTACGATTTCATCAGGCTATTGTTGATAAAAAATTATTTATTTATTTGAGAAACAAACAGGTTGTACACCTAGCTACATGTTTCTTACAGTGTTACATATATCCATATATAATTGATAATATTGAGTTATAAATACATAAGTGTTAAATATTAGCATACAGTCACAGCAAACATATCATACATATATGAAAAATATAATATCCACATAAATAATACATTATTTATTCTTTCTCCAAAACTAAAGGGGGTTTGGGTTCCTGAAAAGTTTCCTTATCTCCTTTTTAAATATGTGCTGGCTGGTATCGTAGAGCCCTAATGTTATTTTCTCTTGAAGTTAATTATAAGTTATATACAATACACATATATTCAATAATGAGTAACTTTTTAAATAGCTATTTTAAATACAGTAAGTTTTGGACGTAACCTGTGGTCCGGAACAAAGAAGTTTGATTTTGATAGCAGGTAAGGACTGTCCAACATATTAATTATTGATTTGTAGAGGAACATATATGCATACATGTGCTGAACTTTTCTGTCATTGATATGTGGTAGTTTGCAGATCTCTATGAATTGGAATGATGATCATAATGATTATATTTTTCAAGTAAAACTACTTAATAAATTTGTTCTGTACTCTATTTCTATTTTGCGTTTTACATTTTTCTTTATGGGAGAGGATATAACTAAACCGTATTCCAAGCGGCTCCGGACGAATGAGTTATAAAGATATTTAATTGTTTTCGTATTATTAAAGTAAGAAATACGTTTATTAAATGGTAAATATTCATGCGCCTGATTAGTTATATAGTTTATGTGTGATTCAAAATTAAAAATTAAAATTATGTTGAAAAATAATTACTAAATCTTTTATTTCAGTACATCAATACGACTGGGTTCATTATTAAATTAAATAAAATTACAATCGGATGGCGGTTTTGCTGTAGAATAAGTGAATACACAACACTTAAAATTTAATTTGTTTTTAATTGATCATTCAAATATATTGTCTAAATCTTTTTGTAGCAATTGTTGATCATCTCAATTTTTTTTTCTTTAAATAATTTAAAGTCATCAGCGAACAACAAGCTGTCGAATACGATCGAATTGGGTAAGTCGTTGACACATCTTAAAAAAAAGCAAGGAACCAAGCTTTGAACCAAGCTATAAGTAATAAGTGTATATCGCAAATAGACTAGGATATAGACCAAAGTGGACGGATGTTACTGAACCTTACGGGGGCGAAAGGTGTCTAATAGGGTGTAATATGTTTTTATTCTCGAATTATGAATCATAGTAATTAATGGAATGTGAAGATACCTTAGACCAGTGATTTTGTCTCTAACGCATCATTAGATTTGACCCAATCATCTTATGACTCATATCTAATGGGCTGTCAACTAGCTACTTCTAGCTATCAACTAGTTCATACGGAACTATTCGAAACATTGAAAATTAACTGAAAAAATATTTTCTTTGGCATCATATTTAAATGGGCGATGGAAGTTAGTCTGGGGGGTCTAGTTGGCATGGCATAAAATTGCCCTCTCTTAAGATAATGAAATATTTCTTCACAGACGTAATGGTAAATGTAATCAATAAGTAAGTACTTTCAATGTTTACTACTATTACATTCAATGTATCTTTCGGTCTACAACATCAAGAATATGATCCTCGAGTAACAACATATTCAATATGTATATTTTTGTTGTTATGATGATAGAGGTAACGATACGATAAGCGAAAAGTGTTTAATAACCATGAACAAAGAATCATTCCCTATGCAAATGGCGTTCATTTTCCAGCATGATTAAGTCAGAATGTGCGTGTCGCTAACACTTATTAATCAAAACACTGTTATGCCCCGTTCTAAGAACGTTTTCGCATATTCTTGTCCTTAGGGCTCGTTATTAATACCTTTGACACAATTCATGTGTTTAAGGGGAGATTGAAACGCAGATTATCTTTTATATTACGCTGTTTTGCATTTTTATTTCGCTTTTTTCATCACACTCCTGTTTTGTACTTTTCACGGTCTTACATCTCACAATAATAATAATGGGACTATTATTGCGCTGTAGTCGATGGGAAATACTATGCTCAGCAAGGTGAATGGGCTCGGGGTCTTTCGGACGAAAATTTAATTAAAACCCAACTGCGTTCCGTTATTCCTTACTAATCTGTGAAGATAGTTTGGGAAAATAACACATAATAAACAAAAATATGCATAATAATATCGAAGAAAGTATCTAAGGTACTGTTCGAAATATGACACAAAAATTTTTTCAAAGGATACCCACATTGCCACAATGGGAGATCGGGGCAGTATAACTTTCCTTACAGCAAGCTAAAATCGTCACTATAAAGTCGCTTTCATTCAACAAGTTGTAGAATACTAATAACTAATCAATTTTAACACAAAACCCATCAAAATAATAAACTGAATTAAAAAATAACTGTATTACTTCTAGATATTTCAAGAATTATTGTTGACCCCACTTTACCACAAAACGTTCAATGGTATTAGGCAATTTAGACATCCTAATGAATTTTATGCCGATGTGACACGTCCGAGGAACGTGTAAAATGGATCCGTAATATTTGAATGGGAAACATTCTTATTCTGTATCACAATCACCATCCAATTGTTTCATGAAATGACGAAAGGTATATGAAAGGTATATAGTGTATTCACCCCCGATTATATAGTGTATTCACCCCCGAGCAAGGCTACCCCCGATTTGCTACCCCCAACTTTGCAACAACATCAGTTGCGGGTTTACCACCAAATTCAGGCTTGGCATAGAAATGAATCTAAAAAAATTTTAGAGCCAGAAGAATGGGGATGGAAGAAATCAGGTGATATTTCAGGACCTGTTTTGACTACTAAAGCAACTAATTTCGTCGAATTGTATTGTCATAAAAATGCTATTATCTAACTTGCGATGTGAGGTTGCGCACAAAGGAAACGTCTGTTATTTTCCTCTGTAAAATAAAAACCACTATTCTTTGAAATACGCCACAGGCTAGTATCCGAAACATCCAAGATAGCCTTTTGCCTCACTATTTCATTAACTGTTTTTATTATTGTAATATATTTTTCTCTTCTTTCATAATATACACAATATTACACAATATTTCTGATTTAACTCCATCATGAACATCATTCGTTTTCAACCTACGTCTGTTGGGTATTTTTCCTGGAGTACTAAGAGGTTGACCAGATGTAGACCTTTCTTATATGCTTCTTAAACTTATTTTTAAGGCATCAGCAACTCTGATGGACGGAATATAATGGTAATAAGGGTCCATTATTTTCTTTAATGTCCTACTAGTCCTTATAACCATGGAAATAAATCAATTCTAAAATAGAAATTACAAATAACCTTAATTAGCGACAATAAAAATTAAATGCTTTGCTATGCGATGCGTTGAACTGCCAATGTGACTTTAAGTTTGACTTAAAATAATAAATTGTTTTCAAACATTTTTACTGATAGGTTTCCGATAAATCTAAGTAAGACATGCGTTAGTGCTTAACATGGCCGAAATTGTAGGGGAGACTGTTGTACCTTGGACCACTTTTTACATTTTATTTTTTACGTCAATAGGTAATTTAAATTTTGAAATTTTAAATGTCTCCAGTTGTAGTTCAAACCTTTCTGCATAACATGGAATGTGTATGTTTATCACAATTACTCAACAAAAAGCTTACAAATTACAACTCAAACTCTTTGCATATGGTCCATGGTACACTATGCTTGTGTACCTTGGGCCAGTACCCGTGTACCTTGGGCCAAGTATATAATAAAAGGCATTCCCAAGAAATATGTGAATTTAGGATGCTTTAAGTTGTTTACTTTATTAATTATTGATTATTTATAGACATGACATTGCGTTTGGCCTTTTTCGACATATCTTTGCAATAATCGCACAAGTAGTACTTCCATTCGTCCGCCTCTACACCCGCACACAAAAAGTGTACCCAACGGCCACAAGCGGTGCACTTACACCACTTTTCTCCACTCTTATCACTAAATTTTGATGAACAACAGTATAGGCATACTTCTTCATCACCACTATCTTCGTCATCCGTTGATGCAAGCGAAAACACGGAATCAGATGAGGAACTTGACGCCTGTTCAGTTAATTTAATTTTTTTAAATTGTTTTTTGCGGCAATTCTTAGATACTTTTTTGATTTTGTCAACAGCTTTCTTAGATTTTGCTTTTTTTGATTTTTGTTCTTTGATTGCGTCTTTCTCTGGCGTATCAGTAGCAATCATGGTTCTTCCTGGTTTTCTACCTTCCTTCTTCTTCTTACGCTCCTCGGCCTTAGGGTAAGGTTGTATTTCTTCAGGAGTGAGGAATGTCTTCATGTTTTCTTTGTTAGTAATTGGCATTGCAAATAAATCAGGTGTTGAAGAAGTAGAAGACTCAGTAACTGCTGCGGATCCAGGAACTGAAGAAAAGCAAGATACAAATACTGAAGATGTTGTAGGCCCAGGGTCTGAAGAAGAGCAGGCAACTAATGCTGAAGAAGTAGAAGGCTCAATAACTGCTGAGGTTCCAGGAACTGAGGAAGAGCCAGATGCAAATTCTGAGGATGCCGAAGGCCCAGGCTCTGAAGAAGAGCAGGCAACTAATGCTGAAGAGGTAGAAGGCTCTGTAACTGCTGAGGATCCAGGAACTAAGGAAGAGCAAGATGCAAGTGCTGAAGATGCCGAAGGCCGAGGGTCTGAAGAAGAGCAGTAAACTACGGCTGAAGAAGTAGGCGGTCCAAGAGCGACATAAGAGTGGGAAACTAAGTCTGAAGTAGTAGACGGCCCTGGGTTTGAAGTGTCTAAAGGCCTATCAGTCACGTAAGAACAGAGGTAATCATCGTCAGTGAAAACTGCCTCATTGAAAGGGAATATTCCTGATTTGCTGAAGCCAGACAAAACATTATTCGGAGTAAATGCTCGTGGATATGCTGTACCTAAGGCCTCTGCAACACTGTAGATGTCAAAGGTTTTTCCTTTGTTGTTGAGAAGCCATGCTTCAACAGCTTGATTATAATATGTCTTCAAGGGACCGAAAACTGACAGGTCTAAAGGCTTTAGCCTGTGCGAGGTATGGGGAGGGAAAGTAACCATCACAATACCTGCATCAGATACCTTGTCGAGAACCGCTGGTGAAAGGTGTGTCTCGTGGTTATCTAAAATTAGCATGATACGATCATTCTTTGAGCTCTTGACAGTATTCAAGAAATGGTCCAAAAACTTGATGAACGATTCCTCGTTGGACCAACCCGATTGGTTTGCTGTACCAATACATCCTGCTGGCCCACCGAACAGCATTCTTTCCTTAAAATGAACCCGTGGAAAAATCAACATCAGGGGTAACGAATTACCAATTGCATTTACAGCAGCAATCACTGTAACTAGGGACCCTATTTCGGCCGATGTAGCACTGCCTATTTGTTTTACCCCCTTCGGAGCAACTATTCTGGATTGTCCTTGAACTGTACTCAAACCTGTTTCATCCAGATTCCAAATTTTATCGGGCGAAATTGGACCATATTTTCGATGTGCCTCTTTTATATTATTGAAAAATAGTCCAACATTAGTCCTGTTGAAACTTGTCATACGGCTTAAGCTTGTAGCCTCTGGCTTGCGCATTGACAGTTCTCCTGCGTGCCTTTTTAAAAATCCTCTCATCCACTCCTCACCAGCAATTTCTTCGTTATTCCAAGTGTGAGGTACTTTTTTATTATTGGCTTTCGCAAATTTAAAAGCTAATGTTCTTACGCCCTTTTTGGTTAACCCGTATTGCATTTTTGCAACATTTATAATATAGGTAACAAGGCTTAACTCCTCTTCATTAGAAAATACTTGCTTAACTGCATAATTGGCTGAACACTGGTAATTAAAATTGTCTGAATTTTTAAACTTCGGTAAATGCCTAGTTAGTGTAGACCTACTAATATTAAAGACCTTTGCTGCTTCTCGGTAAGTCATTTTTTTTTCTGGATCATCTGTAGACACGGCCTCCAGTGCTTGTTTCAACGATCCTTCATCTACTGGCTTTCTTTTTATCCCTTCTTTGCTCCTAGGCATGCTTGAGTCTGAATAGTCTGAATGCCTGGAACAGAAATAAAAAACGTTTGTACCTTGAGCCGGACCAAGGTACATGATGGCGATTGGACCCAAGGTACACGATGGTCCCGTTTTTAACAAATATCGGTGCCTAGACAAAACAACATAACCTACTTCAAAACACAGTAAGCATTTTACTCACCGAAAAGTATACTATCCACGTGTTGTGTTAGAAAAAATCCTGGCATTCACTCTACGAAGACACTCGCACTCAACTGTTATTCGAAAAATTTACTTTTACTACCTGAAAACCACTTTTTATCACTAAAATTGTAAATCGCAACCGGCGCGGCTCTAATTCAACAGGGAAACTAACTAGATCAGAATAGTGGGCGCAGTTCACCGAGAGCCCGATAGGTGACTGCATCAGCCAAATACGCTGCCTGGTCCAAGGTACAGCATGGTCTAGGTACAACATTCTCCCCATATCATAGAGAAAATGCAGTAAGAGTATTTCACTCAATACAAATTCCCTATCTCCCAAGTTTCGTTTTTTATGACAGTGTCCCTGCACATACGCACAATTAATCGGCGAAATGACCGTTGTTACTTAGCAACGAGGACAACTCTATACAAGAGCTGTTCTATGATAGGACATACCTGGATAAGTCTTCTGACATCATTACAGTTTCCTTATTATCTTTTGTTTCTCTTTGATCTCTATTATAAAAAAAAAGACAAAAAGCGCATGCATGTATCCTAACTTACGTTTGCGCAGTACTCTACTGCGCAACGTTCACAGAGAGGCAAATATGTACAGGAAAAGGGGTGGGAGTGAATTCTCTTATTGTTTCTGCTCGCTGATTGTATTGTACTCTCTGAGGCGTCAGTCGTTTAATACGTCGCGTGCTGATGCTCCTAGAAATTTACCGAAAACAACAAACGTAACGCGTAAATTGATGCATACACACGCCAAGATAACTGAAAAATACATTATCAATATACCAAGCACCAATGAAAACCGCCTTCAAAATGTCATTGTCAGTTTGTCACTCAAAATGAAACTGGTCATTCAATACTTTCTTTGGTGTAAGTGTAAGTACCTATATTAAATATTTAGATAAACTTAAACATTATTTTTGATAACTCTTTACCTGACAGATAAACTATGGCCTCGCTTGAAAATTATGGATAAGCTCCTATGGGACGTAAATTCCAACACCACAGATACGCTCTTATGTGCAAAACGTGGGTACATCGATATTAACAATCCCATTAATCCCAATATGGAACCAGGAGATGCGGATAACCCCCATTTAGATGAAAAGGGTCTTCAGGTAAAGAACCTCACGCACATATCTTTTAGCACCTCCTAACATAACGTATTCCAGGACAGAATTCTGCACATGTTAAATAGCAGCCCGATTCAATCAGAGGTAACAGTGGCGTTTTTGTACAGGAACGATAACTTTATCTACGATCCATCGGCTCTTAGTTATTATGAAGATGAGAGCGAGATGGGAAACAATTGTTACTTTGATACCAAAAATATTATACCTAAAAGTAACGCTGTGGAAAACACTGTGAGGGAAGATCGCCTTCCTAGGGAGCAACGAGCAGAGTTTGTGGAACTGGGAGGCAGGAAGAATATTCTACAGAGATTGTGGCAGAGTTTTAGGAACTTTTTTAAGTGCTTCAAGGCTATACAAGTAGACTGATGGCTTAGATTTAGTATTTCATAAAGTTTATACTGGTACCTGCTTGGCGTCTCATTTTATTCATTTATATTATTCTTGTTTCTTGGATACCTGAGATGTACTGAGATTAAATTAGATTTCTCCTATAAAATACCAACAATTTTTCTTTTTGTTTATAATACTGACGGTGGCGACGACGACGGTGTTTCCAGGAACACTAAAACAAATATAGTTTGCTCGACGCGTCTTTCGCCAATCAAGTTGGCATAATACGGAGAATTGTACCCAAATCATTTTTATGTTTCAGTGAACCGCGACCAAAATTTTCACGCTACAACGAACACTTCTTCCATATCTTAGATAAGTCATATGGAAGAACAGTTAAGAAAAGAAAATATGAATGAATGAATAGATAAGACTAGTGTTGCGCAATATGCTTTTGCGAACAATCATAAAATAGATATTAGTAACTTAAGATTTTTTGAGAGCGTAGAAATTAGAAAATGTAAAAATAGTATGAACAGTGACAAAGGACCAATGGCGTATAGTCCGCTCTTCGCGTTACTTGACAACAATTTTCTTCACGGTTAACTGGACCATCAAAATAATAAATCTTAGTTCATATGCTAATATATAATCATACTCAAATACATTCCCCCAGAGGTAATACACCCCCGAGGTAATACACACCGGCGAAGAAAGTCAAGAGCGCCAGAACCACATTATAAGTCTCCTTATGCTGTGCCAGAAGCAAAGCTCTGGTGGTGGGATCCATCAGCCACGACCAGGAAAAGCTACAAACACAACGTCGTACACTGATCACATTTGTGGGGAGCGTCACGTGAAACGGGCGGCTTACCCCCTTTGGCCCGTTTCACACATGTACGGCGACCGTCCAAACGGCACCGTAACTTCACCAAACGGTACCGTTCCGTTATTTTGACTTTTCACACATTACCGGTTTGTTTTCTAGTGAGTATATGGATCGTAGACGTATTATAGCAATGATGATCTTATATAGATGCATGAAAAGACAAAAAAGAAACATAATTATATGGGTTCATTCTATAAATATGGGAAAGAAAAAGTTTGGAGCATTTTATACACTTTTTAGGTAGATTAGAGAAGATGCAAAAAAGTTTTTTTCTTAGCGAAATACATATAGGTAATCAATTATTAGGTTAGCGACTAAAATGTATGCAAACCCAGTTTATTTAAAATTTGAAGTAGAAGAAACTCTTAACATAATCTTAACAAAAATATTTATTTTCCCAAAAAAAATTGATATCTTGTTTAGTAAATATTTTTAACACCAATGCTTTGTTATCAAATTGACATACGTAGGTGTACTTAATACCTAACTAACGTAAAGAGTCCCATGTAGGTATAACATTGTAGGTACAATAGGACATTTTACCTATTGCCCCCGCGCTGCTTGTTATTCAATTCATAATAAACTTTCTGTTGTTGATGCAAACCATCCTGGATTGAATAACTGTGTTAATTCAGGTTTTCCCGGCTGTTAATTAAATTAATTAACCATTTATTTAGTTCTATTAACGATTTACTACGCTTGGTATTGTTGTTATTCCAGAGTTCTGTGAAAATATATCTATACTAGTACCGTTCTGAAACACTGAATTATCAAGCCTCGGTAGCGCAGTAGGCAGCGCGTAAGTCTCATAATCTTAAGGTCGTGAGTTCGATCCTCACCCGGGGCAGTATTTTTTTGTCTTTTAACTTAACATTTTGTAAGCAGATTTCAATTATTATAAAGGACACTTTGCAGATACTACGTGAATCTGCAAAGGTACACGTTTAGTATCTGCAAAGGTACAGGAAAAAACGGTTTCGATAAAACTCCCTAAAATTTTGTAGTATTATATGTCTAGTCCTACTAATTAAATTACCCATTAGCAAAACCCACCTTCCAGGATTACCTACTTTCGGTTTATGATCATACCAAGGTTTTATATCTTACATGGCTGCAGCATTACAATATTTTCTAAAAAATATTCTGTACCTAGATCAAATTAAGATTTTTTTATAATGGGATATAAATATTTACTCAATACTGCTTTAATACCTACAGAACCTACAGGGTGTACAAGAAAATATTTTTATTTTAAAAAGATGATGCTATTTACATCTTTTATGTCGATTTAGTCTCTCAGTTCTTGAAGATTAACGACCAAATACGCTATCTATGTTGATCAAGTAGATTATGTCTAAAACAATTATTTAAATCTAGTTGACAGTTATTAGTTGCCTCTGCGCAAAAAGACGCCCTCCTACCTATGTTTGTTGCTGTATTTTAAGTATAGTTGTTGATTTTGTTATCCCGAAGTAATCTTCCATTTTTAACGCTGAATTGTAATTCCAGTTGGTTCTGAAGAGGTGACGAATTAAATTAAATTCATGCCTATAGAAACCACTAAAATGGTCTTATAAAATGGTTAAAAAAGATTCTGAAATTAACTTTGAGCGTAAGTAAGACACTACACTGTCTGGGTATTTTTGGAACGGCTGTTCTTCTTGCTGTATATTGCTAACATCAGGACTATCAAGAAAGGTTTGAGAAGATATGCTGAAATTATTCATATATACCAGTTCTGATTTCTAGTCTATATTTCATATTGGCATACGTTAATCTACTTACCCATGTTGGTTGTTTTATTATATGACTCTAAAATGTGCTTTGAACACACTTCTGCGAAAATTGTAGGTATTTTTCCGGACCTAATTGCTATGCACCACTTCTGTTTTAGTTTGTTCCACTTTGGAAATTGGTGGAACTTTACATCTTTATTCTTATTGTTAACAGAATTATTACACTGTGGTACTTAGACTGAGCAATTTACATTTACAGGTATATTCTTTTTGTTCTAACTTAGTGAATTAATTATTGTTAAAAATTGTTATTAATTCGGTGAGCAAATTACATATAACGTGTGGTTAGGATTCAATATGTCTTCTATCTCAGCAATGTGCCCAACGCAAACTTTAAATTAGATAACATTACTACATTTTTATAGCGTTGTCAAGTGATACTTACCTATAGCTTATAGAAGCGGTGCCAGCGGGATAGATGGGAAGACAAGGAGTAGTGGCTTTAGTCGGTTTTAGTCGGTAAGATTTCCACTCCTCCTTCCTTAAAAAAAATAATAATAAAAAAGATACTTATAGCTAAGGAAACCTAAAGAAGTGTTGGTGCAACTAAACAATAAATTAAGGACAGCTTAACTTTATGGATTCCTTTTAAGTATTCATTCCTTAAACAGAAGTTGGTGCAATCGGACCCTAAAGTATTTAATTTAAGTTTGACTCATGGCACTTGCTGCAAACCGGCACTGTGATACTTGTCATAGTGTGAACTTTACACACAGAATGTCAAGAATTGATGGATATACTAATGCTCAAAATGTAAAAAACTAATGTCAAAAAATAAATTGCTGCGACTAGGCGTGAGACATTTGGAAGACCACCACTTCTTATTAACGATAAGACAATAATCGGTTTTAATTCTAACGTCTCAATTTTTCATGAAATAACTGCTATAGAAAATGATCCCACATGTTTAAGACTTAATGTATTAACTGAAACATCAAGTCATAGCTGTGCTATATGCGACGCTGTTGAAAATCTGCAAAGACTAACAATTTAATGTATAGTTAACGTATTTGTCATCAAAAACAAATATATTTCGGAAAGTGTCAGAGATTGTCAGCAACATCTAGATGAAAATGATGCGCTGATTCGGCAGTTAATGGCTGGACTGCTATTTGTTAATAGACCGTATGTTATTAAGAGCCTCAATTGCTAGCGTTTCTGCAGGAATTAAGAACCATGAATAATACAGGAACGTGGAAATATCACGACATTAATAGTTTTACAGATGAAGAACATATGATTTCCATATCCAAAGGACAGTTTCATAAGCTTATGAATATCGTGAACCAGTCCCAAGAGAAGGTAGACATGATTACATTTCAAAGAAAGATCTCCTTGTATTTCTTTGCAAATTAACACAATGACAATCAGATAATTTTTGAAAGTTTGATTAATCTAGTAGATAGTCAACTAGTTATGTGATAGCAAACGTAAGAAAATCACTGATACAGAGGTTTGCACCTGAAAATACTGGGCTACAATCCATAAGTCGTCAACAATATATTAAGTTAAGTATGCCACTGATTTTGCAAATCAACTGTACAATAATGAACCCGATGAAAAAAAGGCAATTGCTTACATTCGATACCTATTATTCAATAGAGGAAATTAATAATTTTCAAGCTCTGCGTCAATGATACTGCGTGCATAAAGGTCATCATTTAATAAAACCTGCATGTTGCTCCAAATGGTTATATATTGGTATGACCAATATTTCTCTGATTCTCTGAACAATGATTCGTCAATGCTGGAACGAGACAGAAATGGGAACAGAAACTGGTTTTTAGAAAATGGCATTTTTGTTGTTGATATGGGCTACAGAGATGTATCATTGCTGGAGGAAATGAGCATACACCACAAAATACCTTGTGACAGACGTGCTGGAGTAACTCAGCTTTCGACCGAAGAAGCGAATGAATCTCGTTTAATCACAAACACAAGATGTATTATAGAGTCGCGTAATGGTCATTTTATATCGATGTTCAAGTTTTTTGCCGATGTTATTCCGATGCAACACATTTAAGTGATTTTTATCATATTTATGGTGCTATTATAAATAGATTTCGCCAGTCAATAATTACAGAAGGTGCCAATATAGAGTTTGCGAACCAGTTATTAGAGAGGAGCCTCCTCTAATATAGTACAATGACTTCCGAATATATACTGTACAATAGTCTTAGGTGAAAATCTTTATCGTAGACGAGGCAGGTGGGTTAATTTGCATGCCAATTAGGTATATTGATGACTTCCCTCGTCTCAATTTAGAATATTTAAAAGACATTACTGTAGGCACCTAACAACTGAAACTAGAAACTGAAACGAATTGATTTACAAACAGATCTGACACTGAAGCAACGTTCTATTATTAGACTTAGAATATATTCGCGACACCGAAATGCTACAAAGCAGCAATCCGCGGGCTATTGAGGACACTTCGCGATGCCTAGCCATGTACTGCACCACGCCAATATGCTTAGCTATCATAGCTTGGCGTTCGCACACAGCATCTAGAGCTGTGACCTTGAACGCTCCTTCTTATGTAGATGCCTCCTACATAATAGACTGGACATTACTACACATGGCTACACTGGATATTACTGTACTTGCAAATCTGGTGTAAGAACTATTATTGGCACATGTAGTCATGTCATGTCTAGCTAGGGTTTTGTGGTTCTTCGTTTACTGAAGACATGAGCCGAATGTGAAATATCCGTCAACCATGCTCTTACAATCTATTCAATCATGCTCTTACAATAAGATGCAAGTGATACTGCAAGTGTTACTGATAACAATATTGAGTAAAAATAAATTATTACTGTTAGTCATTACGTTATTATTACTGTTAGGTTTTTTGTTTGTTATAGATAAGAAATTTTTGTAAATAAAAATATTTTCTGACACACACAGAACCTACAGGGTGTAGGTTCTGTGGGTATTAAAGTACTATTTAGTAAAAGTTTATACCCCATTATACTTTTTTGTATTATTGTTGATTCGACCTATTAAATAATTTTTAGAAAATATTGTAAGCTTGCAGCCATGTAAGATGAAACTTTGGATGACCATAAATCCGAAAGTAATACTGGAAGGGGGGTTTCGCCAATGTTCTACTAATTAAATTGCCATTTAATTAGTAGAACTTTACAATCTACAAAATTTTCGGGAATTTCAGAAAAACCGTTTTTACGTGTATTTGCTGCGGGGTCCTTTGTAAATGTACCAATAAAGCTGTCGAATGGAGATGCAAAGAAGAGGACCATTTCAGATATGTTACTCCTCGATTATTAAATAATATCAAATAGCACTTAAAAAAACCCAGCAATAAAATAATTTTCTTTAAATAATTTAACCTGTAAGCTTTACCATTGTTAAAAATTATGGAACGGAAATAAATTTAACAGGTAGTCTCCTTTTATATATCAAATTAATAAATTCATAGGGCAAATCTGCACAATCAAAAATTTAGAGCCAGAATTACATGAAGTAAATTAAACTGTTTACTCTTAACTACTCGTCACTGCAATGCGCATTGTGCAAGTTAAAAAATAAAATTATTTCATTCTAGAAAAGGCTAGAGTAGATTAAAAACTCGATCAGATAGACCAAATCTGTCACATTTTTAATCTGTACGCAAAATGTACCTAGAGACAGTTAAAAATCACCAGTACCAAAATATCTGTTAAGACAGTGATAATTAAATTAAACAGTGAAATAAATATACTACAGGTATGAATCAAGAACTGAAAGTACATTAATATTATTAGTAGGTTAATATTAATATTTTATTAATAATATTAGGAGTTCTATTTTTCGAATTTCAGCGTCCTCGCTAACTTACGCCAACCGGTTAACGGAACGAGAAACGTAACAGTTGTCATAAATTAAAGTAAACCTCCATTTTCCCGTTGCACATTTTATATATTCCAATAAATAACCGAGCTGTACACCGTGAACTATAAAAACAACAAGCCCTAAATAAAAGCTTTCACGCTACTTTTATTATGCATTGCGGTATACATTAAGGTAAATTAATTTGTGAAACTGTATTTAGAAATGTACGCTACTCGCGTTTCAGATAAATAATGTACGGTATTTTTCTGCGGTTATGTATTTGCATATTACGTAATGCGATCGTGAATTTCAATAGACGTGTTGTCTAGACGGGAACGGGTGTCCAAATTTGCTGGAAGTTTAGTGGATAAATGGTTATGAATTATCAAAATAGAAATAACAAAAGGGACCGCTCACAATTTCAAACCAGCCTCTCAAACGATGCCCTAATTTTGGATAGAGATCATTTTCTAAATTCCTGACCGACTTATCTCATGGTTATTTGGTGAGCAAAATCTGAAATTATTTCTACAAGTATCCATATCTCTTGTCCTGACATTTTTACGCCGCCGCGAAATGCGAAGGAATATACTCACATGACGAAGGAAAAAATGAGTGATATAAGGATAATTATATGGGAAAGATATTACCTTCAGCGGATCAGTTATCGTTTTGGAGAGACACGACACTAGCTAACAGAAAAACTGTTAATATTTATTGTAGAATATATAATTTCACGCATGATGTCTGCCAAAAAAGGAAACACAAGATACAGTGCGGTGTGTATTCAGAAAGGAAGCAGAGGCAAGAACGGACATTTTATATAGCTGGAATCTATTGGTGTACCACAATAATATGTTGATAACGATAATAACACAGCAAATCCCTCCAAAGAGAAGAGTCGTGCTATCTTAGAGCAGACAACACGACAGCCAAATATACATACAGACACTAGGTACAGTAACGATAGGTATCTATATACCACGATAAGAAAAGAAAGACCCGTAGCAAGGCAAGAAATATTCATATGAGCATCTTTTACGATGATCTTTAAAGAAGAGAACTTTCTTTAAACCCAAAAGATTCCATATTTGCTAATCATTTTTTTTTATAAAAGTTTGAGAGTTTTACTTCTAAAGACGGATACCATAAATATTACAACCAAGTAGGAAACAGAGAAAAATGCAGGAGAATATAACGAGATTGAGCATGAAAGAGGATAAACTCTTTTCCAGAAATTTTATGGACATAATTCTCAAACTCAAGGAACTTATTTGATGGGTCTCATATTCTGTCCGAAGCTCAAATCAAAATGTTAATAAATAACGCCATAAAAGTGAAACCGTTTACCCCTGCAGAGGGCAATAATATTCTTGGTATGCATGGCTCTTAACATTAAAGGCTAATAGGCATACGATTATTTTAGTGGCGCCACTAAAAACCATCGTATAGTTACCTAAAAGAGGAAATCAGGCAAGATCGTGGAAACAAATTGGGATCAGATTTTTAGGAATCCATCAGAATCAAGTGGAAGGTCAAATTTTGTTGTAGGTTTTAGCATATAGGCGTATCATCGTTATACCTACGCCAGAGAATTGCGTATACAATATTCCTTCGGTTCTATCTTTGAACAACTCGACATCGTTAAAATTATAGTTGTCTACATATATCACTGGAACATGGCTCTTAATTTAAATAGTCAATTACCCTTCACTACTAAACAAATTATATTTACGGTGGCTGAGGGGGCAAATTGACTCTTTTCAGGCAATTGTATCGATGACAGAGCCCGTACAATGCAAAGTGTCCTCTAGGGGTAGCATTTAACGGACCCCAGCGTAAATAGGGTGGCCGGGTCGGGTCTAGTCACCCCTAAACTATATCCATCCATCATAATGCTACCACTCCCCCACAACTGCCGCAAAATCTGCCCAAATGCCCGCCACTGGCTCTACGTGTAACCATGCTTTGAGTTATAATAGTTAATAAGAGCTAATAGCTCGCCATATGACAACTTCGCGCCAACTTGTACCAATAAATAGTGCTAATAACGCCTAATGCATGTTATTACTTTTAATTTTTATTTAAAACTGACACTAATTTCATGTTATTTATGACCACGCCGAGTTTAATGACTGTTTTAACGCAGATATTCTGCGATTGTATTGTGTCGGTTTAATTTCATCTTTGTCAATACAAACTGAAATGCCAATCGTAAAGGTGCAACGTATTATTACCATTACATGAACTTTCTTTCGTCCTTATCGCAGATGGTAAATTTTCTATTTGCACTTCTAATTATTGGCATATTAAATTATCATAAACACTAGCAATGGTACTTACTTCACCACTGACACTACTGATACTAGAAACACACTTTAAAGCAACCAAAAATTCTTTTGGTATCCCAATTCCAAATTACACTTTATAGTTCTAATCTATTAGTTCTCCTAGAAGTGTAATTAAAACGTAAACAATTGACTAGACCCATGAGAGAAATTGTAGAAAACAAAATATACAATTAATAAATACATGTATTTATTTAGCACGAGTATATAACAAGATAAAAGAACAAGACGACTAAATTTTTAACACGACATTCATCTCTTGGGTATAGTATTCATTTTCTATTTTGGTTGGTGCAGGGAAACCTGTACTAAAATTACATATTCGGATAAAATTACATACCTTAGTTTTTTGTTCTAAATATGCGCCACGGCGTTTTCATCGTCAATGTATTACGCTGCAGTGTCATCAGAATGAATAAACGGATACATTGTCATTGTGGTCTTTAACTTTTATTTTGGTTGAAGGGTGGGGAAACCCGTCTTTAAATTGCATAATCGGATAAAATGACATACCTTATATTTTTTCTTCTTTACCTTCTCTGCAAGATAGGAAAACTCCTCTAATAAAAGAATTACATAGCTTTCGATAGAAACAAACATACGCTATGGCGTTTTCATCGTCAATTTATATGGGTCGCAGTCTTATGAATGAAGAAATTACTACATTGTCGCGTGTAATAACATGCCCTGAGAATGAATGAATTAATTGTAATCTTCGTCTTGTAATTTGATTGATAAGTGGGGTTTAGTTGGGGTTGAATGGGCACCTGTCCTAAAATTATATACTTCGATAAAATGATGATAAAATAATCCGATAAAATGACATACCACATAATCTTTTTTTCCCTCAAGATCTCGTTCCCTACTACTAAATTAAATAACATATTCAGATAAAATGACATACCTTACAGTTTTTTCTTTTCTGTAAGATGTCGCATGCGACATAGCGTGCAGCAGAAACAAAAACACAATAGACAATAATTACCTACATGTATTTCGCAACAGAATTTAACACGAAACAAGAATACAACCAAATTTTTAACACGACATTCATATAGATATTGGAAATTTCTGAGGTATATGCGATTATTTTTGAATCTCTTTGTTTTCAGTGGCGTTTTCACAGCTTATGCAACTTTTACAAATAAATATAAGCTGTGGCGTTTTCATAGTCAATGTAAATGCACTACAGTTTCAGCTGAATGAATAAATGAATACATGTCTGATAAATTCGTCCTGTGAATGAATAAATACATTGTAGTATTTTGCCTTATATTTTCGCTGAAGCTGACGGGGGGAAACCCGTCCTAAAATTCCATACTCAGATAAAATGGCATACCTTATATGTTTTCATTTTCTGCAAGATACCAAGGCGTTAGAGACGCCTTGGTATCTTGCATAAAATAATGACATAGCTTGCGATAGAAACGATAAATACGCTATGGCGTTTTCATCATCAATTTATATGCGCCTCAGTGTCTTCTGAATGAATAAATGTCGTATGTAGAAAAATGCTCTGAGTTTTAATAAATTAATTGTGATCTTCATCTTGTAATTTGGTTGAGGAAAAAAAAGAGTATATGGTATGTCATTTTATCCGTGTATTTTTTGTCATTATTTTATCGAAATATATAATTTTAGGACAGGTACATCTCTAAGTCTAAAATTATATACCTCGATAAAATAATGACAAAATAATACTGAGATAAAATGACATACCATATAATCTATTTTTTTCTCAATATGTCGCTGAAGGACTTATAGCATGCCACAGAAATGAGAAACACGATAAACACAATAAATACCTGTATTTAACAAAAACAAGAACAACACGACTAAACTTTGAACATGATATTCATCTCTTAGGCATTACATGTTCTCCAGAATATTCTGAGGTATAATATGCTGATGTCTTCAGTGGCGTTTTTATCGTCAGTTTCGATACACTGCAGGAGCATTTGAATGAATAAATGGATTAGCGACATATAAATACGTTTTCGGAAAGATATCCTTTGGTTTCGTATAAATCATAATTCAAGGAAAACTAGATATCCCTGGCTGATTATGACTACGATGGTTAGTTAAGTAGAAATACAAATACTGGATAGGGGTGGAACCTTTGATGTAACTGTAACACTCGGAGTAGTTTCCACAATCACCAAAACACTTTCACTTCGCTCATCGCTCATCGTCTCCGGATGATGCCGGATGATGCCAACTTGGTTGGCGAAACGCGCGTCGAGCGAAGTGAAAGTGTTTTGGTGTTTGTGGAAACTACTCCGAGTGTTAGAAATACAAATATCAAATAATCGTCGACAATATTGTGATGGATATGCGTGCATCGTGAGTCATGGTCTTGTAATAATTTCTAGCGATGCGTAAGTACTTAATTTTGTACTCAAGTCCGGTTTCTTTCACTCATTCATCATACTAACCTCTCCGATGGATATTTTCGTCGCCCACAATCATGTGCAAAATCTCCAACGCTTAATTGCGAAAAACAAAACAAAAACCCGCCAGGTGGGAGTGTTTGGTCGGAGAGCTCGCCAATGGTAGCGAGAATGTCATCAAAAGCAATAAAACAAATATTCAAGATAGCTACCGGTCCGTATCTACCATTGGCGCTGGCCCGGAGCTCCGCCACGGTCTTCCACACTTTCCTGTTGCTTTTCTGTTCGAATACCGTGACTTACCGGTCCACATACTGCTCTTTCACTTGTTTTTTTAATTGTCTGCTGTAAATCATGGCGACATTCGCATGTGAGTAATGCGCGCTTTTTGGAATTGTATCGTGAATCGTTGTGTAGGCTTCCTTTGCTGCTTGTATTATTCTTGTTAGCACCTGGATTTAGTGTTATGTAAATTAGTTTCTTTGGGATAGATGATGCGGCAATATTATAGTTCACATTACAAGTTCATGGCGTCGAAAATCGGGTAGAGTAACTGTGCTAATTCGGCTACCCGAAGCAGAAACACAGTGACTGACGGTGTTTTCAAAATTCATATTTTAGCATAACCGCATTTACTGTGTTAGGCTCTTAGTTTCTATAATTAAAAAATAATGATAGATACCTGTATAAATGGCGAACTATATTAGTTGACCCAATCACAGTAATAACTGCCTCTTACAAGACAGAAAACCAATGATGAAACATGAAACTGTAACTACAACATTAATTCTTGTAATTGTTATTTATAAATCATTATTGCTAACAATTGTTATTTATTCCACAATTATTATTGTTAATTAAATATTGCTATAAATTCAAAAATGTTTATATCTCCATAAACATTAACATCAATGTTCATCTAATGTTTTTTTTGTAATTGTAATTACTTGGAAAGAGATAAAGAGATTTCGGCTTTTTAGAATCATACAACAAACAAACAAACAAACCATATTTAGGTAGGTTTCGTTGAAAGAATTAAATATTTAGCCGATAATTATTATTGCTAATAAATAAATTACTTAATTTAGTACCACATCAAACACTAAAAATCAAAATAACTAGGAACCGCACAGGAATTTCGAAACAGAAGAAGGGACATTATTATTGTTAAACTGTATGTAGATAATGAAAATAACAGTTTTTTTTAAATAGTCTTTGGCGTAGAAGTTCTGTTTACGAAAGGGGTGGAGCACCCCTTCCACCCCGCCACTGTGCAAGATTTTGAACATTCTTACCGCTTGTTTTATGCGCCTTAATTAATAGGCATTATCCCCCAAACATGAAAAAATCTAAGCGTTCGTTTATAAGTCATAAAGAAAATTCGAGAAAAAAAATATAATAACGACATTACACTGTCAGAGAAACAACGGCCAATATCTCTAAAACTGTCGTAGTTAGAGCAAAATTACAAGAGATCAAAATTGTTACTAAGGGGCCGTTATTTTAGAAATATGTATCAGATAATGTCAGTGGCGTACGAAAAAAAAGTTCCATCATGCAGAATATCCGAAGTACCCGAAAAAAGTAACATCCACTATAGTATTTTCGACAGGAACAATACAACATGTTGATCCTATGCAGGTTAAGATATGTGTAAAATATTTAGTGAATATATCATTCCGTTCAGAAAATATTACACATTAATGTAAAAAAAAATGAAACTTTAACACCTTGTATCTTCCTTAGAAAGCTAGATCGGCCATATATTTATAGGCACTTTTCTTTTTAAAAACGTGCGTTCTATCCCCTGTTAAAGTTTGTCTACAAAAAACTGACTCACCCTGTATATATATATATATATATATATATATATATATATATATATATATATATATATATATATATATATATATATATATATATATATATATATATATATATATATATATATATATATTATATAATATATAATATATATATATATATATATATATATATATATATATATATATATATATATATATATATATATTATATAATATAAATATATATATATATATATATATATATATATATATATATATATATATATATATATATATATATATATATATATATATATATATATATATATATATATATATATATATATATATATTATATAATATATAAATATATATATATATATATTATATAATATATAATATATATATATATATATATATATATATATATATATATATATATATATATATATATATATATACATATATATATATATTATATAATATATAAATATATATATATATATATATATATATATATATATACATATATATATTATATAATATATAATATATATATATATATATATATATATATATATATATATATATATATATATATATATATATATATATATATATATATATATATATATATATATATATATATATATATATACACTCCCCGGCACAAAATTCCGTCACCCTAAAATTTTGCCCAATTTTGATGTTTTATAACTTTTTTATTTTTCATCTGATTTTCATAAATTTTTTACCAGTCTGTAGATCAGTTCATTGTGTGTCTTTTTAATTATTGTAATAAGTCATATTTTTCGTCCAGGCAATATTATACAGGGGTAAATCAAAGTGTTGTTTTTTGTCGTAAACTCAAAACACCCTGTGGAAAAATTGAGGCGAATAATTTTGTTTACAAACTGTTTGCTGCCATCTTAGACGTATTGTAAACATTTTGTTTTTTGATTCATCCCATTATCTCATTTCTTCTATGAGCAGCAAAATTTTAAATGAATCGCTGATTTCAAGCTTATTTTTATTAACAAAAACATCCACTAGGTATATCACAAAATTAATTAACAAAGACAAATTTTAATAACGTGTATGTCCTCCTCTCGCAGCAATGACAGCTTGCATTCTTCGTGGCATCGAATTAATAAGATTACTTATTCTGTCTTGAGGAATAGCCTGATATTCTTCTGTCAGCGCCAGCCGTAAGTCTTGCAAGGTTAGTGGTTGCACAGGACGGCGACGGAGTGCTCTTTTAAGAACATCCCAAAGATGTTCGATTGGATTGAGATCCGGGCTACATGCGGGCCAGTCCAATCTTGGAAGTCCAACCTCATCCAGATATTCGCTCACTACCCGTGCAACGTGAGGTCTAGCATTATCATGCATTAATGTAAATTGGTTCCCAATGAAAGGAGCAAGTGGTCGTCCAAGCAAATCGTGAAAAATCGCAAATGTCGCCCTCTTATGGGTGCTCTATACCAGCTGATCAAAGCTCGATCATAACGTGCATAAAAATGGATTTGGCTGGAATGACTTTAAAATATCTATATTTATAAATACATATAGAAACACTTTATGTGTTTGCTTTATGTGTATGCTTTACTTATTCCTATTTTACTTTGACTTTTAAGAAGAAAAAAATGTTTGAGCATGAAAATCACTCACCTCAGAGGAGGTTCAAAATAAGCTGAAACGCTTATTTTTTATATTATTAAAATTTGAATATGTTAAGTAAAACTTGAAAATATTAGTATTAATAAAGTAGTATATTTAATACTGGTATTAAAGAAGAAAAAAATTAGTTACCATGGTATTAAAAGCATTAATGTATTTAAAATTTTATAGAAATATTAATCTATATCAAATCATTTTAAATAGGCCTGTTCTATCCTACCATAACTTATTATTCAGATATATGGGGTATTAAATCATTATCCACATAATATTCTTTATATCTAAGTAATTTATAAAGTTAGTTCTAGTCGACGTATTAATATTGACTTTTATTACCTTTGTATATCGTTATTCAAAAACACTAGACATTTTAAACACTCCCGCACTGGTTTGTGGACCTCTAGCGGCACTCTAAGGAAGCTGACTTGGAAGATTAACCGGGATGTAGCTCTATAGGAAACTGCTTAATCCTAAGGCTTACCCTCGATGCACTATTTATAAATTAAATTACCTTTAAATATGACATAAATTGTACAAAAAATATTTTAACACACATTCACTATGGGTTGGCGTAAATTTGTCGATTAATCTTGACTTTAATTAAACTTTCTACTTGATTTTCTTAAGAAAAAATATCTGCGTGGCGACCTTGTTTGATGCCATAACTGTTTTCATCATTATTTAAAATGTCTATGGGATTATGCACACACGGATTTGATTACAAATTGTTGGTTTTAACTTTTAATTACATACTACCAATTATATTATTAATAAAATTGTCTTTGGGGATTATTTACATAAGGGCACTCGAGGACGCCTGTTGGGTTACATTTTGCGACTCTTTTAAAATTTGTATTTCGTTGCCATGCCAGGGGAAAATATACCGGAAAATAAGTGCATTTCCTGCATAGGATGTATTTCTGTTTATCGAACAATTTGACAACCAATCATAGTCTATTTCTTTTAACACTTTTCTATATATCACTATATTATGTCGAACTAGGTTTATCACATAAATTCGATAAAATCGTATGTATCGACTTTTGTGGAAAAGACCCGGACACGTCGATTTTATTTTTAGGATGCTCATCTTTTTTTGCATTAGACATGTTTTGATAGGTTTTTGTTTTTGAGATAATGACGTCACTGACTCTCGATGTGATTGAGAAAAAGGGCGAATTATATTGCAAAATTTTATTGTAAATTATTTTTTGTTTTTTTATCAAACATGGTTCAAAGTTGGTCATTTTGATCTGGTAATTTTCTGATAAAGATCTGGTAGAGTCAATAACTGAGAACCGTGTAAACTTTAATTCTATAGCTACTTGCCAAAAATAGGCTATAATATTACAACAAATACGGAGCACAAAATTAGGAATTTCTGAATTTATTAATTTCAATATGGCGGCCTATACTATAGAACGCTCTTAAATAATAACTATAAGCCTCCTCAACACAAAAATCAACATTAAGTGTCAATAAATAACGCATAAAAAATGTATTTATCTCGATTTTTAATTAAATTCAGTTACTGTGTTTTTGTTTGAGGCAGCCGAATTGGGTATTCTAGTTTAAAAAAATATTGACACCCAATCAACTAAACTCCAATATTCTCTCCCAATATTGTCCTTTAGTTTTAGGCTTTTAGTTCCACTATCTAACAAAACATAAAGTTTCTAGACCAAATTCTTAAGAATTTGCATCTAATATTGAATTTCCGCACATATGAAAATCTATTAAAGTTTTTCTCGTGTCCCATTTATCTTCGAGATGACAGCGTGGCAGTAGGCACAAACGAGCATATCGAGGAGCGCGGGGCAGTTGGCGTATGCAAGAGGAGCTATAGTGCTCTGTAATCCAGACATTTGCGTATGAATACGGCTGAGCATTGTGGTCTGCGGCGGAGGGTTATT